>JAVTVY010025006.1:0-10416 GCA_036873755.1 Hanleya hanleyi | reverse complement strand
AAAAATGTTATATTATCATTTTCATGAGAAAATAAGTTGTTTTTTTGTAGATTTAAGACTTTTGAAAGATATTCTATGAATTCCGTGAGATTTTCAAACTCTTCCGTAAGACCGGGAGGTTAGTTCATATTTCTTTATCATGTTATATACTCACGGAAATTTCGCGAGACTTGGCAGGTATGCTTTTATATTTTTGTGCGGCCCGAATGTTTCTGAATAAAACGGCCTGGCCTCCCGCCTGTTGCCTTCACAAGCTCAGCAGTTCTCTTCTGACTGTTGGCATAGCTGGCGCTTTTCGGATTATGAGAACTCCCGGTTGTCGATGGCTGACCACGAGGGCCAGGCATTTTCGTCTTCACAGGAAGTAGATGTCTGCTCGAATCAACCTCGCCACCAGGGGTCGCTGCGCAAACACCTTGTCCCACACGGCCCACAAGACGATCCAGCTAGCGTTCAGCGTAGTTTAAGCTACATTTCCCGCGAAGTGAACTTCATATGAGTCGGGTTGGTGAAAAGTAACAAGTGGTGGCTCGCATTGGCAATTTACGTCTTGATTTCGCCGCTTCATTTTTGAAGTGACAAACGCAAACGTGAGCAAACCATCTCAAAATTAAATACAAAACGTAAATTTGCTGCATAATAAACTAAAATACTTGAATTTTTTTCGCCATAATTTGGGCGTTTTTCGTTCCTTAATTTGGGCGTTTTTAGACCTCGTTTATTTTGGGCGCCGTATAACGGTATAAAATAAGGCCTGTATCTGCCCCTGGATACGTGAAGTCTCATTAAAAATGATCATCTAGCACTGTCAGAAATGGTGATAATGTGAAGTCTGTATACCAAGGATCATTTAGCACTGTCAGAAAGGGTGATATGTCAAGTTTTGTATTAAAGAAATGATCATCTAGCACTGTCAGAAATTGTGATAACATGAAATCTGTAACCAAGGATCATTTAGCATCGTCAGAAAGGGTGATATGTAAGAAATGATCATCAAGCCCTGTCAGAAATGGTGACAACGTGAAGTCTGTAACCAAGGATCATTTAGCACCGTCAGAAAAGGTGATATGTGAAGTCTCATTAGAAATGATCATCTAGCACTAGTACTGTCAGAAATGGTGATAACGTGAAGTCTGTAACCAAGGATCATTTAGCACCGTCAGAAAGGGTGATATGTCAAGTCTTGTAAAAAATGATCATCTAGCACTGTCAGAACAGTGAAAACGTGAAGTCTGTAACCAACGATCATTTAGAACTGTCAGAAAGGGTGGTAATGTGAAGCCTTCAACAAGTGATCATTTAGCATTGTAAGAAAGAGTATTATTTGTTTAACCAATGATCATTTATCATTGTTAGAACGGGTATCACTTTTTTAACCAATGATAATTCAGCACTGTCAGAAATGGTGTCACTTGTTTAACCAGTGATCAGTTGGCATGGCCAGAAAGGGTGTCAATTGTTTAACATCACTCTTGACTTCACAGGTCATAATTACTAGGCTAATCTGATACTTATTTTCATTTTTTAATTCTAACGGCTGGTTGATGTACGACTATATATACATGTCTGTGGCCAGATGGAAACTCCGCATGATTCCCACTGCAACAGATGAGTGGAATTGCTATGTTAAATGCTTGAATGGTTTTGTGTGACATTTAAAGAAGAAAAGTAAGCTTACAGGCATCAATGGAGGAAATTCAGACATAAGATAAATACCTTCTATAGCAGCTTCTTCAAACTGTTGAACTGGCAATGCCGGTGAGCCTCTTCTTTCAATGTCAGCTGGGCGACCTAGAGGTGTGAATGTTTGCCCTAAAAGTTTGGGTTTCTTAGAAGCCAATCCGAGTCCAGATGGGCCAGATGCTTCCCGTTTACGATCGGACAATGATGGAATCTTCCTACCCAGTGGTTGGGCTCCACCTGCTCCAGTATGGCGAAGATCAGATTCTGATCGAGACTGTGACTGTTTTCCTACTCCCAATGCGATCAAGTCACTCGATGGTGGATGACCTGTGTGATTAGAAAAGAATACATTAAAAAAAACAAAAAAAAAACAATAACATAAATTTTTGTTGATGTGTGTCTGGAATGCTCAAGCAGCTATGATTAACTTTACACAATCATATTACGAATAGTACTCAGCATTATAATTCATCTCAGTGTTGTCCGGACTCAGATTGTGTGTTGGGGGGAGGATGAGGAGGTGAAATTTTGCCTGTTATACATTGATCAAATGGCATACTAATGTATGATTCTCCTGCCCAGATCATCGTCATCAAACCAAGTCAATTTCTCCATTCCTACTTCAAACTTAATTGCCTTGATATATCTGGCCACCTTCAGTGTTGAAAATCTAAGGTGTAAATTTCACCTACGGATGAGAGACGAACCAATCAGAACCTACTCACTGATTGTGTTTAGGGTGACATCATCCTCAAGCAGATACGTTATTCGTCTTAATAAGGTGGTTGGATCGGCACAATATATAGGTCAGCCAATCAATAATGCTCTTCTGTGACAAATTTCAAAATTCAAATGGATTCGAGGTCAATGGTGTCTCATGCCTATTTAATTTCTCTGAACATTAAAGGGGGTCAGATACATCAAGGCAAGTTCTAAGTCAGAATGTAGAAATTGTCTTGCTGTCATGAAGACGACCCAGATGGTCTTGAAGCTATGCTCTGCAAAGTGGATGCCCTCAGATTCTAATTACCAACAGTACTACAACTCCACATAATGTGAAGAGCTTGATAAGTTTTCACTATTTCACAAGTATCGTATTTACTTGGCCACTGAACATGCTGAATATAGACTTGTGATTTTTAAATAAAGTGTTTACATGTAAACAAATCAAAACACAATTAAGTTCTCCACAAATCAAGTACGACATGACATGAAAAAGCATATAACTTGTCATCCTTGAATTAACCGAAGAGTCAAAGTTGTCTGAAATTGTGACTAGATTCTGTCGGGCGGTGGCCATTTTTGAAGGTGAAATGGTGTAATATTTTCAGTTTTCTCCAATTTCGGCTATGACTTTAATACTCCTGATATTCAATTTATCAAGCAGAATATGAAATAAAATCTATAAATATACATTTTTCATCTCTATAGACAAATCTTTGTATGTGTTTATTACTAAGATGAACACAAGTGGACATTGTTATGAGGGATCCGATGAATGCATGCTTAGCTAAAAGTATGAATATTATCACCCCACTTCTTTAAACATTCCAAGGATTTTTTCCAGTCAATTCCGTTACACCATCTGCAATTATGGAAACATTAATGAAAAATGAATCAACTCCCTGAAGGGATGCACATAAACTTTTGATCTTGGGCACCATGACCAAGGCAGCACCCATTCTATACATAAAGTATGGTCACAGTCAAACAGATTCTTCTGATGACGTCATTTCAAAGCCTACTGAATGCCATCATTGAGATGCTGCTGATCCCAGGTGTTTGGCAACTTAATTAGCTGGGGGGTATCGTCAACAATAGATCGATCATCCATATACATTTTTACAGAAATTAGCCTACCTCTATATTTCACCTCCTATTTTATTCTTTAGAGGTTAATTCTTCATGCTACCATCCAAAGATTCTCATAATCCATCCATTATGGGTGGTAAATCGTCCAAACACTGAACTTTTGCGTCCAGACAACTTCCGGTACAGCCTCGGCCAACTCGGCAATCTCCGTTCAGTTTCCTGATTCAAGTCTCTCCGTTGCAGTCATGCCTACTTTTTTTCCGGAGCGGCTGCAATATCACGGTTTTTATTCAAACAGATCTCTACTTCTTATTATTTTTTAATTCCATCCATTTTTTATTCCATCCATTTCATAATTTTATTTATTATATATACCACAGCTCATAAACCTGTTATATTAGCTGGTGGAGATCGTTGTACAGATGGTAAAGATGATTTGCACTGGTGGAGACCTGTTTGGATAATAACCGTGAATATATATCCAGGGTTGATATCGGCGCTGCAATAAAACGAAGATTTCCGAGTTTGGCCGAAGTTGTAACGGAAGTTCAGAGTGTTTGGACGATTTACCACCTATAATTGATGGATTATGAGGATCTTTGGATGTTAGCATGAAGAATTAACCGCTAAAGAATAAAATAAGAGGTGAAATATAGAGGTAGGCTAATTTCTGTGAAAACATATACGGAAGATCGAGAGGAAATTGTACTTTAGTGATTCACCTTGTCCGATCTATTGTTAACGATACCCCCCAGCTAATTAACTTGCCAAACACATGTGCTGCTGATCGTTAGTCATTTTGCCATTTCAATCAACTCAAGTGAGCTGCACAGCCTTCTATGATAACCAGCTGAGGATGAGCAGCGAGCAGGTCAACTCTGCCTTCTTCAACAACAGAAACCTTTCAGCCTCTCATCCAAATTTCTCTTGCTCTATCTATTTTGTCATTTTTTGTTTATTTGGTTGTCATATACTAAAATGTACAGCTTGACAGACTAGTTAATTGACACGTCACGACGTGGTTGCGATGGTAAATTATGACATTGGTCCGTTTAACGGCTGATCACACGTTGTTGTTGTTGTTATTATCATGGCTACTTTTTGCTGAAGTTCGTCACCTTTTGTTGGTCTCTTTGAGAGGGACCCCTTTCGGCTCTCCATATTCGATTGAACGATTTTCACAACATATGCGATTGTTAATTCATTATAATTTACAAGACAACTGTTACATTGTGAGAGCACCCGGCGAAAGATAAAAACCCACTCGCGGGACTTTTCGCAGAAATTATATGGAGAGTCCTTGTCAAGGGAGATAACTTTGTAATCAGTTGGTCATGGGGCTTGTTGCAGAGACAATCCTAGACAATCCCCAAGTGAAATACAAACGTTTTAACAAAGTATTGAATGATAGAAATATAGGTTTTGACTATACCAAATGAAGTAATCTTAGTAAAGAAATTCCAATACCATTTGGTTCCTTCCACATAGCCTACCTGTAAAATTTAAGATACGGTAACCTCTCTAATAATTCAATCCCCCAATCAAAATTCAATCACCTCCCATTTTTCGAACAAAATTCAATCAGTGGTTCTAATAAATTCGATCGCCCTCTAAAATCATTGAAATAGTGAAGAAAAAAAGATTATATGCATGATTTTGAAAGATTTTGTCAACTTCCTTTTCTAATAAATTTGATCACCAACAAAATTTATGGTGAGAAATTTCACTTCCTGTGATTGCATTATTAGGGGGATTACCGTAAAACAATAGAACTTGATATGTATGAAATTATTTCAATGTAATCTTTATCTGCAAGTACGACTGAAGATTAACGGAAATTCGTCGTGTTCATCATGTGGACCAGAATATACTATTGGGGATTATTCTATACGATGTCCTCAAAACGATAGGTTTTGGTCAGATGCCACACATATTTTTTTTATAGTAACATGAATGTTGACAAAAAAAAGTTACATCTCTATCGTTTCACATGAATAATTTGAAGCTAAATATAGTCGGCAGGACATAAATTACTTTTTACTCGAAGCAAAATTCTTATTTTTAGATCGATGTCATACGAATGCGAAAAATCTCAATGTCACTGCCTTTGTCATTGAGCTTAAGAGAAATGTAGACTTCATTTTTAAGTTATATGAGCATGAAAATCTGCTTAAAGAATTAGAACTACGTACATTCCAATAAGTACTCAAACGAACAGAATTGAGCTAAAATTCTTACATAGAGTTGCGTTTTTTATGTATTTTGCACTGCTGGATGATACCAATCGTTTATCCCGTGGGAAGGGAGACGGGGGTGGTGTGTCAAGTACATGTGTATACTATATTCCGTTAATATCTCTGAAGAAACAATTTTTTAAATTGCTGCATTGCTACTCGAAGAGAATCCCACCATCTCCAGACCACGTGGGGCCTGTATACATGGTGCTGCAATTTCTTGGTGAATTACACAGAGAAAATGCCCAGTATAGAGTCCAGAGCTTAACCGAAAAAAGGAGACCCGATAACACGATTCCTAACTGTGTTTTTAAAGATTACTGGTACAAGCAGTTTGGTACCGGTAACAATTATGTAATATATTTGATGACTAATATCATACGCCAAAATAATCTTCATAACCACAGGGGCTTGTAGTTGATCGGTTATTAATTATGATATTAATATTTATATATACGCTCATCCTACTCTATTTACAGGAGAGTATATATAAATATTAATATCATAATTAATAACCGACCAACTACAAGCCCCTGTGTTCATAACATACTGAATGCAAATACGATTCCACTTTATTTGTGTGGTGTAACGTAATCATTGAGAGAGTAGTCTAAACAAAGCCTCTTTGACATATGGGTCGCAAAATTCAAGAAATAAATTTTTAAGCACACATTCTGGAAAACCTGAGATAGAGTTCTAAAAATACTACAATGTTTTTACTGCATTTGTGATCTATTTTATAGATCAAAATAAAAAAAATAAGTTGAGAATCATATTCTAAAGATGTTTTCCCATCCATCAGAGAGCTGTGAAGAATATTCCAAAGTTGTGAAGGATTTTTTTCTGAAGCAAGTTACCTGAAAACAAAATGTATTGATAGAAAAATTCACTGCATTATCAGAACAAGTTTCATTAGTTTGTCGTTTCCATATATGTTCTCCCACTGCTATTGTCGTTTGGTGTGGCTCATCCATGATTTAGTGCATGTTCGTGAGTAGTATAGAAATAGCAAATCTATATCTATTTGAGGTGGGAGATGCAACTGTGGCGAAAATGCGACATATGCGGCAGGGTACACATGGTCTAACGGAAACACCCCTGGTAAGACGGTGCGTGTCCATGAATCACCCTCGAGCACATGCGCAATCTGGACAGTATCGATGTTAGGTGACAAACTCACGTTGAGCGTCTTATCCATTTGAATGATTTTATCGAATTCGGCGTTGCAAATCACATTGACGTTGCTCCAGAAGGCTCATGCAAATTTGATATCTAGCCGTAAGCTGCCTTGTTCGGCGAGGCACAGCTGATCGCCATTCTCTATTGTCGGGGTCAGGTCGAAGCAGAACAACGTGTACCCACTAGCGAAGTCTTCCCGACCGATGTGGTATCCTTCGTCCTGGTCCTGACCCGTCGCCACAAACAGGCTCAGTAGTATAAAAAACACCGATAAACGTGCATTTTGCCGGGGGAAATAACGCTTTGTGGCGCTAGGTGGCGTGGAGGTTTGTGGAGGTCACGGGGCGGTCAAGTGGACACTATTTCCGACAGGTGGTGCCACCAGGATGACGTCACTTCCCATCTCCATGTGGCATGTATTCCTCCGCGGTCTGACGGTAACGCGGTCTGCCTCCGCGAACAGAAAGTAGTCCCAAATACGTGGTCTACAATAGGGGCCTGATTCGCACATTTGCATCTATACGGGAAAATGCCTGTATGGGATATGAGGGTGGTCATTTTATTTTGTGGATTTTACTTTGGGTTGTTTGGTCTTGTTTTTCTCGTCTCGCCACGTAAAACACGATGTGAAGGGTCCCGAAGTTAAGCGGTGATTTTTTTTGAAAAGTTCACGGAGATCTGGGTAGGCCCATAGGCCCATACTGGCTATGGGGTATAGGTCCATACTGGAAAATTCACACATGTTCATTGCAATGTGGGTTGTCTGGTCTTGTTTCTCACGTCTCACCATGTAGAACACGATGGGAGGGGTCTCGAAGTTAAGCGGTGAAATTTTTCGAGAAGTCCAGTTGCCGGGTAGGTCTGTATATAGGCCCATAGGCCTACTGTCTCAGTGGATAGGTCCATACTGGGTGGACGTTTTGGGGTCTAGGTGAGCCCCTAACGGTCCCATGGTGTCGTATAAGGTCTTATTTTGAAGATCTCTTGGAGGAGCACCCGCCTGGACTAATGTATCGTCCGTTTTCAATATTCTGCGCATGCGCAGTCTGGTCGTTTTATGGAAAGCAGGCATTTTGGGGGTGCGTGGGGGTGTGTTTTGGGGTAGAGATGGACCACTATTGGTCCAAATGGGTCGTGCGAGGTGTCAAAGTGAAGCTTTTGTGAGTCAGAATGGCGTGTTGTTTTATTGCAAGTCGCGTCAATCTGCGCACGCGCAGTTGGATGTAGTAAGTACAGTGGCCATTTTGGGGGGTGCGTGGGGGCGTGTTTGCGGTAGAGAGGGACTATCCTTGGCCCGAATGCGTCGTGTGGGGTGTCATTTTGTAGCTTTCGTGGTATAGACCACGATTTGAGGGATGTTCACAGCACCTGTGACGTCATCGATGACGTCCTCAGTAGGAGTAGTAGCGAAAGTGGGCATTTTGGGGAAGTGAAGAAAGGTATTTGGGGTAGAAATGGACCATCCTTGGTCGGAATGCGTCGTGTGGGGTGTCATCTTGTAGCTCTCGGGGTGTAGACCCCGATTTGAGGGATGTCCATGTCATCTGTGACGTCATCGGTGACGTCATCAGTACGAGTAGTAGCGAAAGTGGGCATTTTGGGGAAGTGAAGGAAGGTATTTGGTGTAGAGATGGACCACTATTGGTCCGAATGCGTCGTGTGGGGAGTCATCTTGTAGTTCTCGTGGTGCAGACCCCTATTTGAGGTATGTTCACGTCATCTGTGACGTCATCGGTAACGTCATCAGTAGGAGTAGTAGCCAAAGTGGGCATTTTGAGGGTGTGAAGGAAGGTGTTTTATGGTAGAAATGGACCTTCCTTGGTCCGAATGCGTCGTGTGAAGCAACGCCAGCCAACGCCAAGCTCAACGCTAGAGCGCCCTGGTGAATTCGCCCAAAAGCTCTGATTTTCATGGAATTGTCACTAATTCATTGGAAATGCAGTGACGCCCGTCGACGTCCGTCGTTACGGCTTAACGCCCTAGCATAGCGCCTTGACGCCATGATATAGACAGATGAGAGAAAAACATCAACAAAAAGGATGCCAGATGAGAGAACAACAACAACAACAGCAACAAGTTTTCATTCTCCCCAATGTTACATCATACCCACGCTGGGGGAGCCGCGTTGGGTATGTTTACAATTCGAGAAGACTCTTGTTCAATCAGAGACCGCCATTTGGCGCTGTATCTGTCATATTCGTTCTTGCCCGTTCGATGTATTCTCGGCTGCTCTTGTCCAATCAGAAGCCGTCCTTAAGAAAGTCCCATCTTCGGCCATGTTGGCTCTCATCCGTTTGTTCTAATCGTCGTCGGGCAGTCCAGGATATTATTCGGGCAGCATGTCCTGAAAGAGTTGTTTGCGCATTCTGATCGCATTTTCCAGGGCCTCGGTGGATGGTAGCCCCATATCCTCTTCCAAGTGGCGCTTGGTCTTCATCTGGACTTATACAAGAAAATGAACTGGTTTCCCATCTCTTATCGTTTAAAGCTCAATACTGTTATTCTCGTTTTTAAAGGTTTAAACTACCTCACCCCTTCTTATATCACGGATGTTTTAGATGTTTACAGGCCAACAAGGATTTTACGGTCTTCGAATCAAGGATTGCTTTTAAATGTGCCATTTGCTAGAACCGAACTTTTTAAGAGATCTTTTAGAGTAAACGGGCCAATACTTTTTAACAAACTACCTATCACCGTGAGGAGTTGTACATCTTTATCCTCTTTTAAAGCAGCCTGTTATAAACACTTTCAAGGGCAATTTTTATTTGAAAATCCTTAAATTTCTATATGTTTTCCAAACAGGTTTTACTTTTATATCTTGTAAAAATGTAGTCTTAGGTATATACAATTGTGTTATTTGAATATTGTTATCGTCCTCGACACCGATCAAAAGAGGTCCATGGCCTATCGGATTCATCGAGGTTTCATAAATAAAGTGCATTATTATTATTATTATTATTTCAAGCGACAGTAAGGTATACTGTTCATAGATCGCCATGGCTGTTTTCCTGATGCAGGGGCGCATTTGGGTGTACGCCTGTTGTAAGTTATCCTGTCCGGCGTCCTCGATCGCTGCAGCGTGTGAATTGATAGCTTTATGCACAATACGATCCCAGAAGGTAGGTTCTGCCTCACTTTCCTGAGATGTAGGCTGACTATCTGAGGTCAAGCTCTCCGTATCAGTAGATAGACTCTCAGCAATCTCGGTTTCGGTATCAGTCGATTGAACGGTTGAACGTCGACTGTGCGTGTTTTGGGAATACACTTGCTTTCATAGACAGTAACGCCAGTCAACGCTCACTGTTTAGCCTTAACGCCCTATCTGTACGTCTTAAAGCTCGTCTCAACGCCTTAACACCCATCTCAACGCCTTAGCACACTTTCTTAACGCTTTAACGTCGGTTACTGATGCGTTCGAACAAATGTTTCTTTTGTGCTATTCCTCTGACATACGCCGCTTACCAGTTCATGCCCGACGTTTTCAAAATCGAGGCTGTTTTTTCGATTT
>JAVTVY010025005.1:0-10305 GCA_036873755.1 Hanleya hanleyi | reverse complement strand
AAGCATATGTGGCTGTTTATAATACACAGCTAACTCTGATGACCAACACATACTACACTGGCTTTCATTATCCACCAGAGGCATAGTGGTAGCATATCTCTGGTGGAGCGAGAATGCAGACGATGTTACCATATGAGTTTTACACTGTGTTTTTTTGGGGAATATTATTTATCATGCCTTATACCATGTTAACATATTTGTTAACTCATCCTCTTTAGATGCATCACACATCTCAGTAGTGCAGTGCCCATGCATATTCTCCATTTGGTCAGCATAGAAGTACAATTCAATTCTGAAAGTAAACAGAAATATTTTAGATAAATTGGGAAACTGGTAATAAATACATGTATTCCTTTCCTTTGAAATAGTACCAGATTTTAAAATAAAGAAAAATCTCTCTTTTTCAGTCAGAATAGCAATCATCTCATAATATTGCTCAACACTGTTCAAGCAAGAAATTTCCAGTAATAGAATGATTGAATTAAATGCCTTTTCAATCAAAATAGCAATCATTTCATACTATCATGACTATTGCTGATCAACAATGTTGAAGCACTAAATTTCAGATATAAATGGTATGATATAACTGAACTGATATATATAACTAAATTCCATAAAATTTGAATACAGGAAATATATGGCAGGCCTCAATTTAAGGTGGTAACCTGTTTTCAGTTTGCCTGGAGGTTGCCGTATGAAAAATAGTGGTAACCTATTTTCAGATTAGGTTAATAATTATGCAATAGGTTCCCACAGGTTACCAGTGTAGAATTCATGGTAACATGTTGAGAGGTTACCATCAGCATTCCTTAAATTGAGGCCTGAAATGGTATGATATAACTGAACTGATATGTAACTAAATTCCATAAAATTTGAATACAGGAAATATATATGGCAATCTAGGAACATAAATCCACATTCTACATTTGGCTAAAGATATAAAGTCCCTGCTCCCCTTTCATGAACTTAATACATATACCAGTACTGAAACCTATAATTATTAGTCTCTGTAGGCCTGCTTGGACAAAGGATTCACGCCAACAGGTACACTGATGCGCGACTCCCGTATAAATTTGTGGTTCACATTAGTCCTCTATTCTTATGGCTTCATTTTTAATCAGTGGTACATGAATGGACTATTTTTGACTTGCAGTTGCAAAAGGTATCATCAATGTATTAAATCATAATGGTCATAATACATTTCTTGGAATAGATATTTGATGCATATTTACAATATTTACACCATCAATAGCTAAAAATCTGCCCTATGCTGTAGATATAGGCTGGAGCGGAAGATAACGAATCACAAATGTACGCCGGGAGTCGTGCATCGATGCACCGGAAGTGACGCTGGTGCAAATCTATCCTACCTATATGTATCAAAGTGTAAACTTTTTATATGATTAGTAAAATAGCATGATCATCAGCATGGTTTTGTCCTGCAGTGAAGTCACCAACCAAGAAGATCTCCCCACATCCATGTCATTACTATAGGCATGGTTCAGCTAACTTCTTTTAGGAAGAGGGTTGGGTGTACTTCATGGACGATCAGGTCAAAAAAAAATCTATATCTAGTTATAGGATTCAAAGGGGAATTATCCATGCCAACTGTAGGTTCTTTCGGGTGTCAGGTGGGTGGTCAGATATTCTAAATCCCCCGCCACCCCCTTCGCCATTAGACGGGCCCATATGTAGTCCCAGTCGATCTACATTCAAGATTGGACTATAGATGGACCTACATTAAGGGGCAAGGGATATTTTCTTGTTCTTGGGCAATTCTCTATTTCTCATGGTGTTTTCCAGTTTCATTCTCAGATAATTCTAGAAGCAAAAACTTACTGACATTTATTAATATTATTGTGATTTGTCAGCTGGGTTACCGGTATACTGATTACTGATAATTATCCTTGTTATCAAACTACAAATCTCTCACCCTGATAAACAGTTGATAAAAAGCTTTGTGCCTTCGCATTGGTCATTGAACATGTATGCCAAGTCTCGCATCGATTGGTTCAGTGGGTCCAGACCGTATAAGGTTTTCATATCAATCTTGACGGCCGCCGGGGCTTTCGACCAATCGACTTTGGTCATTTTTGGCGAACTTTTTCAGGAAACAAAATTACATAAAATATATCTTTTTAATATCTGAAAACAGTAAGGGGTGCGTGGGGGGGGGGGGGGGGATATGTCCAGAGAGGAATATGTCCAGGAAGGAATATGGAGAGGGAGGGAATAATAGGGGGGGGGGGTGATGTCCTACAAGCATCAGACTTGCCCTGAAAACGTGTGAATGACGTGCTTACGTGTGGTAAGCTGCTAAGCTCGACGTTAGGACGAGTTGTGTGTGCATGGGCGGGGGAGGGGAGGGGGTACAAATTATACAATGGGTGACAGCCTTTCTTTTATTAATTTGGGTGTTCGCTTGCGCTTAAACCGACCCCCTGCTATAAATTTTTGAGTGATGGAATTATTTACCTGGTCCTGCCTGTCATAGCGGGTGGAATATTCGGAAAATCGGCACAGGCAAGTTCTTGATGTTGTTGTTGTGCCGATTGCGTTCGTTTTCTGTTCCCGAGTTTCAATGCCTTTGTAGATCGGGATGTTCTCTCTTTTGTATTGTTGAGCTTGATATCTCGAGCGCATGGCTCAAGTCTTTGAATCAGCATACCCAGAACCGACATCGGACTTCCAAAATATGAAATAAATCGGTTTGACTGAGCTGAAGATGTGGTGAGTGTTTTTTTCTGTCAGCTAGACAGCGTGATTCAAGGGCCGTAACTCGTAATTCACTCCATCCCCCCAAAAATCCCAATTTGAAAGCGGACGCGCACGTAACTCCAACTGACGACCTTCTTTACCTCCGATTAACAAAAAGTTCTTTTTATTTTCCTAAATTTTTAATGTTACAATATTTGTCCATTTTAAAATGGCACAATGATGGTACAATATAGCGAGGATGGCTATTCTTACCCTCAAACAAACGAGAGCCAATGTAGGACCGACATTGGAACAATCTAAACCGTATACATTTTGGACCAACAGCCGTCGCCAATGATGTACCAATATATAATGTTACATCGTCGGCAACATGAAATGGTACCATGATGGTCCAACATAAATTGTTACATTGCTGTAACACTCACTGGTACACGAATGTTCCACTATATATCGGTGTCATATTGTGGGGAAAACGCGTGTGTACTTTCAACATTGTAACCAATCGTCTCTCTATCCCCTTCACTCCAAGCATCATTGTATCGTAAGCTCGCGATAAATATATGGTAACTTGTAGGTAAGTCAGTTAGTAGTATACAAAGAGTATTTGGATGTCACTTGACCTCAAAAATTTGCATATTAGGGAGGTCACGGGAGGGTCACAGAGGTCAAATGCAATATAGTTCCGGCAGAAAGACCAAAAGCTACCTCCAATCCAGGAGAGTTCCAATTGCTGCAGGGGATGTATTCAGGATGTATTCATCCGCGGTGATGCGGTTTGGCCGCGGTTTTGGCGGTGATTCGGTCTCGGGAAAAAGCTTCCGCGGAGAAAAAGTAGTCCCTAGATAAAATGGTCCGATGGGGTCGAGTGAGGTATCAAAGTGAAGCTTATGTGAAGGGGCATCTAATGGGCTGGGTGTGGGTTGACATATCGGCCTTCTGCGCATGCGCGGTGGCCGAAGGGTATGAAAATAGCCGTTTTGGGATGTAGGGGAGTCCCTAATGGTCCAATGGAGTCGAGTGAGGTATCAAAGTGAAGCCTAGGTGAAGGGGTATTTTATGGCTGGGTTAGTGCATGTAAAATTTTTCCTGAAAAAAAACGGAACTCGGACTTTATCGAAAATCCGGGAAAATACCTATATGGGGTATGGGGGTCCGATTGTGTCGAGTGAGGTATCAAAGTGAAGCATTAGGATTTCGCTGACGTCCTAGTAATAAACATAATCTATAGGTGTTGTACCATGTTAATAGGATCAGTCTAGCATCTGTCCCACCCTAGGGTCGAGCGTTTATTGTCCCGTGTATCTCCGCAAGAAAACAACAAACAAAATGGCGGCTCCAGGATGGTGTGGGGATGCCCTTTCCATATCATGGCGTCGACAGTAGCGCCATCTGCACACAGCGCCATCTAGTTGAGGGGGCATCTGATGGGCTGGGTGTGGGGTTGAACTAGCGTCATTCTGCGCATGCGCGGTGGCCCAAGGGTATGGAAATAGCCGTTTTGGAGCTAGGGGAGTTACTACTGGTCCAGTGGGTCGAATGAGGTATTAAAGTGAAGCCTATGTGAGGGGGCATCTGACTGGGCTAGTGGGTTTGAACTAGCGTCATTCTGCGCATGCGCGGTGGCCCAAGGGTATGGAAATAGCCGTGTTGGGAGCTAGGGGAGCCACAAATGGTCCAATGGGGTCGTATGAGGTATCAAAGTAAAGCCTAGGTGAAGGGGCATCTGAATGGACTAGTGGCTCGGCCGTTGTCACCATTCTGCGCATGCGCGGTGGCCCAAGGGTATGGAAATAGCCGTTTTGGAGCTAGCGAAGCCAATAATGGTCCAATGGGATCGAGTGAGGTAACAAAGTGAAGCTTATGTGAAGGGGCATCTGACTCGACTAGTGGGTTGACATAGCGTCATTCTGCGCATGCGCGGTGGCCCAAGGGTATGGAAATAGCCGTTTTGGAGCTAGGGGAGTTACTAATGGTCCAGTGGGGTCGAATGAGGTATTAAAGTGAAGCCTATGTGAGGGGGCATCTGACTGGACTAGTGGGTTTGAACTAGCGTCATTCTGCGCATGCGCGGTGGCCCAAGGGTATGGAAATAGCCGAGTTGGGAGCTAGGGGAGCCACAAATGGTCCAATGGGATCGTATGAGGTATCAAAGTAAAGCCTAGGTGAAGGGGCATCTGACTGGACTAGTGGCTCGGCCGTTGTCACCATTCTGCGCATGCGCGGTGGCCCAAGGTTATGGAAATAGCCGTTTTGGAGCTAGCGAAGCCAATAATGGTCCAATGGGATCGAGTGAGGTATCAAAGTGAAGCTTATGTGAAGGGGCATCTGACTGGACTAGCGGCTTGGGCGTTGTCACCATTCTGCGCATGCGCGGTGGCCCAAGGGTATGGAAATAGCCGTTTTGGAGCTAGGGGAGTTACTACTGGTCCAGTGGGGTCGAATGAGGTATTAAAGTGAAGCCTATGTGAGGGGGCATCTGACTGGACTAGTGGGTTTGAACTAGCGTCATTCTGCGCATGCGCGGTGGCCCAATGGTATGGAAATAGCCGTGTTGGGAGCTAGGGGAGCCACAAATGGTCCAATGGGGTCGTATGAGGTATCAAAGTAAAGCCTAGGTGAAGGGGCATCTGACTGGACTAGTGGCTCGGCCGCTGTCACCATTCTGCGCATGCGCGGTGGCCCAAGGGTATGGAAATAGCCGTTTTGGAGCTAGCGAAGCCAATAATGGTCCAATGGGATCGAGTGAGGTATCAAAGTTAAGCTTATGTGAAGGGGCATCTGACTCGACTAGTGGGTTGACATAGCGTCATTCTGCGCATGCGCGGTGGCCCAAGGGTATGGAAATAGCCGTGTTGGAGCTAGGGGAGTCCCTAATGGTCCAAGGGGGTCGAGTGAGGTATCCATGTGAAGCATTCGTGAAGGGGCATCTGATGGGTTGGGTGTGCGGTAGGAATATCATTCTGCGCATGCGCAGACGCAATGCGGAGCTCTCGTCCAATCAGAAGCGAGTATTTCAAATCCGGGAGCTAGGGGAGTCCCTAATGGTCCAATGGGGTCGAGTGAGGTATCCATGTTAAGCATTCGTGAAGGGGCATCTGATGGGTTGGGTGTGCGGTAGGAATATCATTCTGCGCATGCGCAGACGCAATGCGGAGCTCTCGTCCAATCAGAAGCGAGTATTTCAAATCCGGGAGCTAGGGGAGTCCCTAATGGTCCAATGGGGCCGAGTGAGGTATCCATGCGAAGCATTCGTGAAGGGGCATCTGATGGGTTGGGTGTGCGGTAGTAATATCATTCTGCGCATGCGCAGACGCAATGCGGAGCTCTCGTCCAATCAGAAGCGAGTTTTTCAAATCCGCCACGGAGCTCTCGTCCAATCAGAAGCGAGTATTTTGACCCGGTGCATTATGGGGCATATCCAAGATGGCGGCACGTTTGTTCAAGATGGCGGCACATCCGGTGTCGAAAACTGGCCATTTTATCGGGATGTGGTCACCTAGTGTCGAAAACTGGACCCTGTATGGGTCCCGCTAGACGTTTTGGGAGCTAGGGGAGTCCCTAATAGCCCAATGGGGTCGAGTGAGGTCTTATTTTGAAGCTCTCGTGGAGGAGCATCTGATGGGCTGGGTGTGGGGTTGAAATAGCGGCACTCTGCGCATGCGCAGCCTGGCCGTAGTATAGAAATAGACGTGTTGGGGGGTATGTGGGTGTGTGTTTGGGTTTGAGATGGGCTATTCACGGTTCGAATGGGTCGTGTGAGGTATCAATGTGAAGCTTGTATGGGGTAGAGTCAGAATGGCGTGTTTTTAAATGCAAGTCGCGTCAATCTGTGCATGCGCATTTGGTTGTAGTAAGTAAAGTGGCCATTTTGGGGCAGTGAAGGAAGGTATTTGGGGTCGAGATGGACCATCCTTGGTCTGAATGCGTCCTGGAAGGTGTCATTTTGTAGTTCTCGGGGTGTACATTCCGAATTGAGGGATGTTCCCGTCATCTGTGACGTCATCGATGACGTCATCAGTAGGAGTATTAGCGAAAGTGAGCCTTTTGGGGCAGTGCAGGAAGGTATTTGGTGTAGAGATGGACCATCCGCGTTGCGAATGCGTCATGTGTCATGTTGTAGCTCTCGGAGTATAGATCCCGATTTCAGGGATATTTACAGCATCTGTGACGTCATCGATGACGTCATTAGTACAAGTTGTAGCGAAAGTGGGCCTTTTGGGGCAGTGCAGGAAGGTATTTGGTGTGTAGAGATGGACCATCCGCGGTCCAAATGGACCGTGTGAGTGTCATCTTGTAGCAACGCCCGCCAACGCCAAGCTTAACGCTTCAACGCCCTGGTGAAATAGCTTAGAAGTTCTGATTTTCTAGATATTCCATGGAATTGTCACTAATTCTTCGAAATGCAGTGACGCCCGTCAACGCTCGTAGGTACGCCTTAACGCTCTAACATACCGCCTTGACGCCATGATATAGACTGGAGAGAGAACAACAACAGCAACAACAACAAGGATAACACATGAGAGAACAACAACAACAAGAAGTTTTTTTCATATAGTTTATTTTCCCCAATGTTACATCATACCCACGCTGGGGGAGCCGCGTTGGGTATATTTACAATTCAAGAAGACTCTTACCCAATCGGAGGCCACCATTTGCATGTTTCATATTCGTCCCTGTCCGTTAGATGTATTCTTGGCCAATCAGAAGTCTCCATTTCAGAAAGTTCCATCTTCATGTCTGCTCTGAACCGTTTGTTCTAATCGTCATCGGACAGGCCGTATTACTCGGTTGAGAAACATATCCTCAGATAGTTGTTTGCGCATTCTGAGTATCTAATATCAGTGCATGGGTGAATACTTTCATCCGATGGGTGGTGGGTCAGTTTGGACCACGAAGAACGTAACATTGGTGACCCTCTCCACTATCCACTTGGTGTTGGTACGCTGTTCATAGCCCCATTCTCTAAGGGATCCACAGTGTCCAGTTGGGTCAGCATCGTCTCTAGCGACGCCTGATTGGTGATTGTGAAAGGATGGTCGTACACTGGGTTGATGGCACTGGAATAGAAATAGCACAATTCACGCGTCATCTTATGGCATAAGATGTACCCAAATGCTACATTTAATATGAAGGATGTAGGTTGGTCATTGAAGATGGCTTCCACGTAGCTGCGTAGACGGACGAGGTCGGTCAGTCGGAAATTGTACAAGTCCAATATAGGGCGATGACGGTGGAAGCAGTGTCGGATCATGGACTACTATGCTCGATACATCTCGAATTTCCACTGGATGATCTTTCGCAAGAGATCGCTGGAATAATCCACCGCATCTTCCATCCGCATCGCGCAGTGTAAAGGTTTCCAATATTTGTGAGAGGACCTTTGACCCTGGCGCGCAAAGGTTTCCACCGCACCGCGGTGGAAACCTTTACACCGCGCGCGCCGGGGTCAAAGGTCATATGCAAATGTGGAAACCTTTACACTGCGCGCGCCGGGGTCAAAGGTCAGTTCCGGTCACCTTTAGCGACGTACACCAAACAGAATCGAGTATTTAAAATCCGTCACAGAGCTCTCGTCCAATCAGAAGCGATTCAGTCTCGATCCTCGACTTGGGGTAGAGTGTGCTAAAAATAGATTACCAGCTAGCGTGCTATAAAAGGGAAGCGGCCTGGCCGTTTCATCAGACACTCTGTCAACCACCAAGATGTTCACTTGCTCAACTTGCCAGAAGCAGTTTACTCGCCCAGAAGATTTGCGACGCCACGATTCCTCCATCCACAACGGTACACTATATACTTGTATAACCTGCGCACAGTCATTTAATCGGGAGGATCATTTACTGCGACACGAACGCTCACTCCACGAGGGCGCGAAGGAACAATGTAATGAATGTGGTCAACTCTTCAAACGACCCAATCAGTTAAGACGGCATCAGCGGTTGATTCATGGTCCGTCTCTACGGTTTGGGCGACAACTTCCTACTGAAGAGGAGCCGCGGAAGGTGAGACCCAGTGAAGATAAGCTCGGGGACACGAACGCCACTGGTGATGCGATCACGGAGAGCCCGCCTATACCCACAGTTCAGAAGAGCCTAGATATCCAGCCAGTCCCTAGCATTGCTGTTGCCAGTCATACGCCTGACGACATCGGACATTTTCTGAAAGATGCAGTGGATATTCCCAGCGATCTGTTACAGGACGCCCATCCAGTGAATGACATCGATCGGCGCCAATGGCCCATGATACGGCACATTTTCCACCGCGATCGCCCCATTCCAGATATCTACAATTTCCCACTGACCGACCGCACCCGTCTACGCAGCTACGTGGAAGCTATCTTCAAAGATCAAACTACGGCCTTCAAATTGAATGTCGCTTTCGGGTACATCTTACGTCACAAAAAAACGGACCAGTTACGGTATTATTATGCCAGTAATAACAGCCATGTGTTTGACCAACCGCTCACCATCATTAACCGGGGGTCACTAGAGACGATGCTGGAGATACTGGACACCGTGGATCCCTTGGAATGGGCCCAACAACAACGCCCCAACACCAAGTGGACAGTGGAGAGCGTGACCAATGTTACGTTTTTCGTTACCAAGCTGACCGACCACTCCCATCGGCTGAATGCGTCACTCATGCACTGATGAATACCATAACATGCCGTACATACTCTATATGTCTACATGTTGATCGTTGACGTTACGGAGGTGATCGAAGAGACACGGAGGTTACCGAAGATGTCACGGCTCGGCCCTCGACTTGGGGATAGTTGAACTGAGTGTGCTAAAAATAGATCACCAGCCAGCGTGCTATAAAAGGGAAGCGGCCTGGCCGTTTCATCAGACACTCTGTCAACCACCAAGATGTTCACTTGCACAACTTGCCAGAAGCCGTTTACTCGTCTAGATAATTTACGACGCCACGAGGCCTCCACCCACAACGATGCTCGGTATACTTGTACAACCTGCGCACGGTCATTCAATCGGGAGGATCATTTACTGTGCCACGAACGCTCATTCCACGAGGGCGCGACGGAAAAATGTAACGGTTGTGGTCAACTCTTCAAACGACGCAGTCAGTTGCTGCGACACCAACGGTTGATTCATGCCCCGGTACCATGGCATGTGCGACAACTTCCTACTGAGGAGGAGCCGCGGAAGGTCAGACCTAGTGAAGATGAGCCCGGGGAGACGAATGCCACTGGTGATGCGATGAAGGAGAGCCCGTCTATACCCACAGTTCAGAGCCTGGATATCCAGCCGGACCCTATCGTTACGGTTTCGAGTCATACGCCTGACAACATCGAACATTTTCTGGACGAGCCCATAAATGTTCCTAGCGATCTCTTACAGGGCGCCCATCCAGTGAGTGACATCTATCGGCGCTATTGGTCCATGATACGGCACTGTTTCCACCGTCATCGCCCTATTCAAGATATCTACAATTTCCGACTGACCGACCTCGCCCGTCTACGTAGCTACGTAGAAGCCATCTTCAAAGATCAAACTACGGCCTTCAAATTGAATCTGGCGTTTGGTTATGTGCTGCAGCATAAAGAGACAGTCCAAGTCCGCTATTTTTACC
>JAVTVY010025004.1:0-10319 GCA_036873755.1 Hanleya hanleyi | reverse complement strand
GGCTGTTAGTGTTACATTTGAGAATTTGTATTCTCAGGGTTACACAAAAGCTATTCTGCAGATACCAATTAAATACCTACATCCTATGACCTGGTCGTTTATTGCGATCACGATTTCTGTTTGTTTGTTAACCTTTGTAAGCTATGCGATATCTTGAGTTCCAGGTCATGGATTGGTACCAATCATTGGGTATATCTTTACCATGGGCCAAAGAAAAACGCTATTCATTTTGAGGTTAGAGTTACTGTGACCGAAAATTGGTAAATCAATGGCACTCCTGTGGATTCACCGAGTGTCCCTGTGCACACCCCAGGTCATGGTAGGAATTCAAGGGCCTCAACTCCTTGGATAGCTTGTCGTAAGAGGTGAATAACTCCGGCACTTGAGGGGTTCCCAGGGGTAAAAGGAATAGGACCGTACCTGTGGGGCACCAGGAGTGATATCACTGAAAGATTGTTGAAAGCGACATTAAATCATACTCACTCGAGTAAATCCGTCGTGTTAGGTCATTTTCACTCCGTACAGACCTTGACCTATTTTCAAAGATCACAGAGGTCAAAATTTGAATAGTAGTCCTATTCGCCTGTGAATGCAATATTTAAGGGACAACTTGGCCTAGAATCTGGATCTTTGGCACAATGCTGACTTATAAGCGCATGTAGGTGACGTTCACTCCAGACTGACCATGACCTACTTTCAAATGTCACAGCTAGGTCAAAATTCGAGTAACACTATTGTGAAAGCAATACCGCAATGACAATGAGAGCTGGAGACTATATATTTCACACAATGCTGTCTTATGCAGGCCTCTAGGTCAAGTTCACTCTGGACTGACCTTGACATTTTTCCAAATGTTACAGAGGTCAAAGTGCGAATAGCAGTCCTGTTCGCTTGTGAACACTATATCTATGGAACAACTCATCTGGTGTTCTGAGACTTGGAACAATTTTGATTATGAGAGCCTGTATATTTTAAGTTCACTCCAGACTTACCTTGACCTATTTTCAAAGGTCACAGGTCAAAATGTGAGCAGCATTGTGAATGCAATATTGCAAGAACAGGGGGAGCTGGAGACTGGATATTTTGTACAATACTGCCTTTATGAAGGCATTTAGGTCACATTCATTCTGTACTGACCTTGACCTATTTTCAAAGGTCACATTGATCAAAATGTAAATTTATATCAACCCTATTTGCTTGTGAGCACATTATCTAAGAGACAACATGACCTAGAAGTACTATATTCTCCTGAACTGAATTGCTGCTTCATATCTGCCTTCATTCAAGTTCACTGCAGGACCTTGTCAAGAGAATTTGGTAGGTATGGTAACAGGCCCTTTCAGACAGGCTGCCCATCAGGGGACCTGCTAACAACTCCGCTTGTTGGGCTTTGAATACCATTTATAAAGCTGACTAAAGAATGAAGTGAGAAAAGGGCTCTGTACATATTTACATTTGTAAAGTCCCCTTTGTCCTATTGTAATATTTAAAGAATTTTCTTCTTCCAGGCTGTCATATTCCTACATTTTTTGTGGGTGGGACCACTGCAAGCTCTAGCAGTACTAGCCATTCTTTGGTATGAACTTGGTCCGGCCTGTCTGGCAGGATTTGCTGTACTCTTACTCCTCATCCCAGTACAGGGCTGGATGGGGCGCATGTTCTCAAAATTAAGGTAGGTAACCCCTGTAACTGGCCTTACAGTAAGTCTTTTTAATATCATTCAATCGCTCTAATAACATATATATATCCTCACCCTAAGCCTGAAAATAAGTCCCAAATATTTCTAATAAACCACCCTGTATATCAGAATGAGATAGCCCCTCTTCATGCACAGATATCATAGGTTAAATGGTCATGGTATGTAGCATCCTCAGATGAGCGTGATGGGTTAATTTCTTCTCCTGTTATAATGCATTGTACCACTGAGGGAATTATGGGAGACATCTTTGGCTGATTGTGTCACCCTAAAAAAAGTAAACAAATTATTTTTAATACCAGGATTATGGGTTGTACATGTAGTTTGGATTTTCTCCTAGTGACAGTATATCAACCCCCTTTCCCACTTGAATTCCTAGATAATAGGATCATGTCAGTGACCTGACAAGTACACTGACACAGGACTCCCAGTGTACATTTGTACATGTACATCCTCTCCAGCCTATATCTACAGCATAGGACAAGTTTTTAACCAGTGATAACTGATGTAAATATGGTAAATATGCATCAAATTATCTTATCCCGAGAAAGAACCATTATACTTTAGATATGATAATTTTTGCTATTTGAAGTCGAAAATAGTCCAATCATCACTGATTAAAATTATTCTTCACACTGAAGCCACAGGAAAGCAAGATAGTTTAATGGGGACTCGCACGCCAGGGTACCCGTCGATCTGCCAGTGTGAATCCTTTGTCCAAGAATTAAAATGGGAATGGCTCTCATGTCGGTGCATCTTCAGGTTCACATTACCTGGTCCTGTACAAGGCATCTGCCCCACTGCCCAGAAATGGAACCTTGCTTCTGGTACAATGCATAGCTGGATTCTGGTTGCATATTATATAAAAGCAGGAATCTTGACAATTTCAGAATTCGGGAGGAGTGTGCCCTGGGTGGGTTGGGAATTGGGGGCGGGGAGACAAATCTGTCCTTGAATTTATTGAACTGGATCCTTAAAGTTGAACAACACCCATAAAAAGTAAAGTCCACTCACCTGTGTTGTCAATGCCAAAATACCTGTCGGATTATTTCCATAGGAGGAGGTTCTGCTGGTTCTCAACTCATGGTGCCTTATTTGCTGTTTTCTAATCCAAGAGTTTCCGACTTCTACCCCTATATTATGCTTGAAGACTTCTTGGGACTGCCATATTATAAATTTACCAATCCCATAGAAAATACATCTCGTAGTTTCGCATGTTTGAAACTGGTCAATTTGAATATATAGACTCACAGATTATACCAAACACACTATCTGATATATATGATGTAAAACTTGTGAGCCGTAAAAACTCGAACCTATCCATTAAGACTAAAAATTCACCCAATCCATGAAAAGCATAGCATGGGTGAGAGTCATCCAGTTCAATGGGCACACAAAGCCATAAACAGGTCTTCTAACAAAGTGTCTTATATGACAGTCAATATAACATGCACGATTTGCTGTTATTTCCATAGTTCAATCTGGCAGTGAACCATGATATTCTAATTTAGGGCTGTTCCATTTAAAAAGGTATGGGAGGGGCGGAAGGCAGATTTGAATTATACCCCACCACCCACAGAAATTTTATTTGCCTTCCCAATGTTGTAACATGGATTGAAGGGAATTTTCTCCCATGACCCATAGAATAATATATTGAGTGCCTTCCTCCCCTCCCATACCTTTTTAAATGGAACAGCCCTTAGCATCCACATCCAGTGTACATGTGCTAATATCCATAGTACCGAATTTACATGGATTTTTCAGTTCATGGCTAATATTTTGGCCTCCATGTAAGGGCTGTTCCATTAAAAAAGGTATGGGAGGGGCGGAAGGCAACTCAATTTTTATTCTGTGGGTCGTCGGGAGGTTCTGAAATCCTATTCCAGGGGTGGTGGCTTTATGGATTAATTCCTTTTCATGGGTGGTGGGTGAAGCTTCCACTGATGGATTAATTCCTTTCCATACGTGGTGGTTGAACCTTGCACAGGCGGAAAATCGTTTATTTATTTCTTGTGGTGTTGCTGAAAGTTTGTTCGGATATACCCAATAAAATAAGAATAAACTCTACAAGTTACCGCATCTTTGTGTTGTGTCTTCTTTCGTCTGGCCTACGGGTCCCAAATACGCCACCTGTTGGCGAACACACTTTGAGAGAGTTGTCCCCCACGTTGTAGAAAGTCCTGTTGGCGGTTTGTAACGAGTTGGTTTTATTTCATACTATTTTTCAGTAGAAGTGTGACAGGTTTATCAACCACATTAAGCGAGGATGTCAACCCAGAACGCCGAACTCGTTCGCACCGATACGTGAAGCCGTTCAACATGTTCAAGTAGTAACGACTCCAGCGGGAACATACGTTCAAGTGAACACAAGGAAGCGTTTCTACCGTAACGCCCCCTCGTTACTGCGTGAACACCCGTTCCAGAGCATTCTTTCTTTTATAAATTACGGCTCTTAGCAAAAGACTTCTATGAACATGATGGTTCTGGAAAGTTAGTCGAAAACATGCCAGGCAGGGCAATTGCGAAGAGCTGCGACTACAAATTTTATCCGCGATAACTGTGTCTTTCGTGAAGTCTGCACGAAAAAATGCTTTCTCACAGGTCCGCGTTACTTCCAAAGCAACATAGAAACCCTCTGGTTTCAATTTGACATTTCGGTTTTCTCTTGAAAAAAAAGGGAGGGGGGTATTATTTCTCCAACTCTAGATCTGTATTTTATTTGCATCCCGCGATATGAACTGTCTATAAGATTGGGTGATACGACGTAAAGAAAAAATTAGCCTATCATTCAATATTGTTGAATAATTTCCAGAATATATATTTATCTGTGCTGTCGGTAAAGTTATCTCGCACACGTTTATTATCCCATTAGACAAATTTTCTGTATTATGCATATATTTTTATTATTTCGAAGACTATAACGAGAGACGCGTTGCCGATGTTATGTTTCTTGTTTCAATTGAATTTTGTTGTTGTTGGAGTTGAAATATTTGAACACATTATATTTCTTGGTGTGAGAGTTAAACCTCCAATTTACAATTTTAGTATTTCCGAGATTATGTTACTGCATGGCATAGCAAAAGCTGATAAAATCTTTTACTAACTGCATGCATTCGTTTAACTATACGGTCTATGAATTAAGGTGAGTAATAAATGTATATCATTCTTGGTGGTCAGCGACAGATGACAGATTGGAATCTTCCCCCATTCCCGGTACTTGTGAAGACAGCCATGGATGTTGAGAGTTTGTAAGTTCATAACACCAAGGTTGGGCAAATTAGAATGATAATCTGCAGCATTTGAGAATAATGTCGTTTACAGCAAGATGGTATAATCCGAGTATGTTATTGTTAACGAAACTCAAAATTGTAGTTCAAGCCTCTTTCATATGCACATTAAAATGGCAAATAATCATGATTAGCCCCATCAAGAGACCAATCATATTTAATGATCGGCAGTAAAAGCCTTTCATCTATTTGTTTTTTTTGTAATTACAATCTGGATTTCTGTCCACGGAGCTGCGACTCTGTAAGTCTATGGAGATTGGCCTCCGTCAGCCCACAGAGCTTTGGCTCCATCAAGCATAAACCGTGACTCCAGCCCCACGACCTTGATCCCGAAAACTCGTGGAATACTATTTAATTTACTTCGACAGCCAACTGAGAACATAAAGGAAAAAGTGCACCTGCTCTTTCATTGATTGGCGATATCGTCGGTGGCACTATTGTCCATAATTACGCTCATCAGATATACAATCTCATTCCTGCAGATGTCGGACATTCGATGGTTTTTCTAAGGTTCTTATTTTTCTGTACAATTATCATAGTTTTTATTTACGAGGAGAGAATTTCATATTCGACGATATTTATTTGATAATAATAATAGATTTAAAACAACAGAAAATTATATCCCATGGTTAAATGCTTCAGATTCGCCATTCATTGGGCAGCCGTCGTCTATTGAGAGTTTCCAAAGGTCCGTAATCCACACACCTGTTTCGTAATGGCCTTCCAAATTCTCTCCATCTGGGAATTCCTTGAGGTTGGCCACTACCAGTTCATCTTTCATCGTTCGCATTTACTTTACATTAGTTCATCATCACCGCAGGCACTTATCTTATAGTACACCTGAATTTGGAGAAGAAACACGGGCGAATAGCAGGAAAGGAGAAAAGAAGTGTGTTTGAAAAATAAATCAGAGTAAAAGTGCACCATGAACATTCGAGCCGTGTTTTCCTCTCCAGTATTTGATGCCTGTCGTTAATTCTAATTAAATCTTCTGTGACCTGATATTGACGTGGAGAAAAATCAAGACAGGAGTCGCTAAAGTTCATTTACATGAAATGAGAGAAGAGGATGGTTGGATATTCGTTATTGAAAAATAAACGATTGAGCGACCCCCTCCTCCCAGTAAACATTCAAGCGATATTTTCCTCCGCAGTATTTGATGGCTGTCGTTGATATTATATCTTCTGTGACAGGAAATGATTATGGCAATTATTGTTGACCAGACTTGTTTTAATGTGTACAGGTATTTGAATTGTCCATGCAAGAGGTACATACGTGCTAAAGCCGGCAATCTTATGTTGAATCAAAGTACTTAAGGGAGTAGAGGACGTTCATTTCTAGAGGTTGAATTTTTTTTTAAATTTCAGGATTTTTTCATCAGGTTAGGAGAAGATGATCCATGGAAAAAAAATAGGGGGTCACCATACTCGTTAAAAAAATATGGTAGCCAAAAGCATGTATACCACTTAAAAGCCATAACACTGAATACATAGGGAAATTTGGATTTTTTCTTCTTTGATGCTCAATAAATCAAACTTCCCAAGGTCAAATTTTTCCCATTTTGCTATATAATACTAAACACATATAGTGCTTGTTAAATATGTAATAAAAACAGGGGGACACCATACTTTCTTAGAAAATATTAGCGGTATAATAGATAAACTGAGCCTTTTCAGTCCTATTTCCAGGAGGGGGTGGGGGTGGGGAATCGGGGTGGGTGTGGAGAATATTATTGAAGTTCCAATTATTAGCCATTCAGAAGTTTTCTTTTTGTTGAAAGTGAATAGGAGTGAATTTGGGGGTATTCCGGAGGAATAATTTTTAACCTATGGAGTACTTTGCACCCTCCAACCGTTGAATTTAAAATGCCAATTTTTTGGTCCGTCCCATCACACTATCGACCCACCAGTAGAACGCATAAATGGTTGTGTTGTGTCTTTTGTTGATTTTTATTCCATTTTGAGATGTCTGCGTTCTTTTGTTAGGAAATTCAGCTTGTTTTGAAAAATCCGACAAATCATCATGTTGTAGCCCCATAAGAGCAGGGAAATGAACGTCCTCTACTCCCTTAAAGTACTGATGTCGGGTTTACTTGCATCAGACATGTGTCAGAGGAGTTTATTAGTCCCATATTTGGGAAGAATGGTGGTGTTCGCTTGACATAGGGAATCGTCCTCAAGCTGTTCGGTTTGAAGGGCCAAACTTTCACTTTTATCAAAGGGATATGAAATGGACCATTTTGTACAGCCTTCATGCTGAATTATAAGACCCGAAATAATGAAGGACTGCAGATGCACGAACACGTATTTATGGCTCACTAAAGTTGGTAAGTTGGCTTATTTTCGTATTTTTAGGCACTTTTCGGTGCGGATTTTCTCTTGTTACAAAAATAGGACACCTTTAACCAAAACCAATTTTAGCTATTTTGACCAACAAATAAGTCTAAATATGATTTTGGTTAAAGGTGTCATAATTTTGCAACGAGAATTTTGGAGAGAAAATGTCGACTGTAAATGCACCGAAAAGTGCAAAATACGGCAGGTTTGAACCACTGTATAAAGTCTGGTTGTGTTTGTCTGTAGGTCTTGATTATTCTTTATCTTTATCTATTCAAATGGTCAATTTGGTGCTTTTTAGACAAAAATTAGCTCCACCAGCTGTGTGTATCAAAAACGCATTGAGGACGATTCCCTATCTAAAGTGAAGATCATCTTTGTGATCTTGCACTATATATGAATCATAACTTTTGTTGTAAGGTAGCTTACCAAAGATTGAAAAATGTTCAAAAATATTAAAATTCATATTCGTAATAATAATTGATAAAGTGCCATATAGTTATAGAACAACCTCAAGAATATGTGTGTAAAGTTTGTGTATCCTGTAATTTTTGTATGGCTCCGTAAAGGACCATCGCCGATATTGGACAGATCCACATTTGTTTGACACACCGTGTACGTTGCTGTCCTCTCCCCGTGATGGGACAACCACAGTTATAATCATCCAGTCTCAGCCAATGTTCACTAAATTTGCATTTTCCCGGCATCGGCAAAATTAGCCCAAAGCTAAATTCCAAACCAACGAACAATGGCGACTGCAATTTGACCAGTTCAAATGGCGACTGTTCTGATACGTAAATTACAGATGTCAAGAGCGTGAGCCAATCAGCTGTCGACATTATGACCTCGACCAATACACGTCACAGAATATGAATATTAATTCAGCGGGAAACAGTCACGAGTTTAGTTCAACCAATGGACTACACAAAATATGTAAATGAGCTGTCTGACCTCGTTCCAATCTGGCGAAGGGTCACCAGCAAACACGTTTCACGGCTGTTTGGATTTTTATTCCGCAATAAATTTCGCTGAACTTCAGAGAATAACTTAGCTTTTTCCACTTATTTTCCCGAACTCTGTACATATATTTCCTCTGATTTTCCATGTCCTTTCAACGAAATTCCATTACTCTTAGCGCCTGGAATTGCATGGCTTGTGCGAGGCCTGTTGTGAATGCTGTAAGGGGCATCAAATGAGAACAGTCTCCGGGCAGGAGATCAAAACTACACATGTGCAGAAGAAAAAAGAAAAACTGAAAAGTGATACTAATGTAGGGTTTACCCTTGGTAAACCCGACAAAAACGAGAACCATTTACGCATATCGATTTGGCACGAAGACATGGTACCCGAATATTGACCCCGTGTTTTTTGTTTTGGCGGGAAAATATACACGTGGACGGTAACATTTCATGGTACCGATATAAATGTACACACATACTTCTCAAACAGACTATATATATCAATTGTTTTGTAATCAGGAATGACCTGAGAAAGGATTTGTAGGAGACAATGATAATAATCACGGATATCCCTGTAATAATAGAGCTTTGTTGAACAGTTTACTAGACGGCGTACCAATAATTGTTGATAAATTAGATGAGCTTATTCCAGTGAGCTGTTCCTCGATAAATAGAAAACAATAACTTACCTTCACATTAGAAATTTATTTATATCGATAGACTGATGCAGGTAGCTATTGGTACCTTTTGTGGTGCAACGAACAAAGCCATTGAGCCAACATGAACAGGTCGTAATAGTGCGGGAATATTTAAAAATATATCCCATTTATTACATATATATGAGGTGAATAAAATACCACACACACAAAAAAAAAAAGACACTGTATTTCATGATCCTTTATTTCACAAATTTTATGAAATATGTTCTCCAAGTGTCATCATGGAAAAATGTATCTTGATGTTGGGTGGCCCCGAAATGGACCCTAAAATCCCGACGGGCGCCTGTTGATGCAGCCTTTCTTCCTTGACGGCAAGGGTGCCATTGACCTGAAAGTAATAACAATATATCGATTAAGACATTATTGGTTAATCAAATAAATTTATCTAGTTTATAAACATACATGAAATGAAAAATGATTTTCGATAATATTACGGCCGGGTATGTGAGCGTAGTTGCCCGACTAGGAAAATGAAAGCATACGTACTTTACTAGTAATAATTTACATCTGCACAATTAAGAAAAGAGAACCAAATTAAAGTTTTAGTGTGTTTTCATTTAATCTACAATTAGGAATTTGTGAACTTGGAGAGATAATCGGGTTCTGTTACTTAATTCCGCGATGAAGTCTTCGATCCAGCAGAAATCTGCGGCATTATTTCGCGACCTATATACATCAAATTTTTATGATCAACCATCATTTAGGAAATCAGAAAAAACACTGCAAACAATCGAATATTTGGATCGCTTACCGTATTTTAACATTTATCATGTATCGCCGTTTTTTTTTGTGTTTTTTTTTTTTTTATTGTCGGTAGAGGGGAACGTGCTTTTTGGGGAAGATGGACATGATGGAGGGTGTTGTACAGTTTCTGTCATCGAACAATTTGACCGCATACGTGAAGAAATTTAAAGAGGCTGCATGGTTTCGATGACTTGGCAGAGTTGAAAACTCTTGAAGCAGACGAAATTGATCAAATGAAATCAATCTTTGATGGCAAGTTGGCACATTTTTTCCGTTTCAAAAAAGCCCTCAAAGACGTGATCAACAGTGGCACCACGTGCAGCACGACCATCACCATCCATAATATAATCAAAAATTTATTTCCATGGGTGGTGGTAAATATATTTTAAAAATTATCTATAGGTCCTCGTCTCAGTGGAAATTGAAGAAAAATGTAATTCTATTGGTGGTGGCATTCTGACAAAAATCTAATTTATAGGTCCTCAACCTAGTGGATAATTCTATTCTATAGGCGGTGGGTCAATCAAAAATTTGCCTTCCACCCTACCCATACCTTTTTAAATGGAACAGCCCTAAGC
>JAVTVY010025003.1:0-10718 GCA_036873755.1 Hanleya hanleyi | reverse complement strand
TTGACCCCGGCGCGCGCTAACAATACCGGATAAAATTGCGCGCCGGGGTCAAAGGTCAGTTCCGGTCACGTGAACGGAAGCGGAAGTGACCTCACAGAGGTCATATGCAATAGGTCACTTCCGAGCTCTGAGCTCCACACGCTTTGAGCTCCAAGAGCTCCGATCCAAGAGCTCTGCCACACGGGAGATCCCACTACCATCACCACCACCGGGCGAGGTCCGCCATCTTCAGTCCGTGTCTTTTCGGTGACGGAGTGTGAACATGATAGCACATGTACTGACCTGTCTGTGGGGTTTTCCCCACAATGCCGTTCACTACCGAGTCTCTTCGGTCACTTCCCGAAAAGACACGGAGGTGGCCGAAGAGACACGGAGGTGCCCGAAGATGTCACGGAGGTCACCGAAGATGTCACGGAGATGCCCGAAGAGACACGGAGGTCACCGAAGATGTCACGGAGATCACCGAAGAGACACGGAGGCGCCCGAACATGATACCAGCTAGCGTGCTATAAAAGGGAAGCGGCCTGGCCGTTTCATCAGACACTCTGTCAACCACCAAGATGTTCACTTTTACTACGTGCTCGAAATCATTCACTCGTCTGCACGACTTGCGCCGCCATGAGGCTACCAAGCACGAAGGAACCGCCCGGTATAGATGTACGATATGTACACTGTCGTTTCAGCGCCCGGATCATTTACAGCGCCACACACGTGCACGCCATGAAGTACCCAAGCGTCCATGAGAAGAATGTGGTCGGCTTTTCAAACTGACCAGTCAGTTGCTGCGACACCAACGCACACGACACCCTGTTCCGCAACCACGTTTGCAGGTAGAAGAACCCGTAGGCATCAATATCGAGACAGGGGGAACTCCCACCCATCGCACGAGGGCCGATAATGATGTCGCCCTAATTCAATAGTCAAATTCCGACGACAAGACCTTGGACCAGATTTTGTACGACGTGGAGGGCAAAGTACACTTCGTGGACGAACCCATAAATGTTCCTAGCGATCTGTTACACAAAGACCATCCAGTGAGTGACATCTATCGGCGCCATTGGCCCATGATCCGGCACTGTTTCTACCGTCATCGCCCTATTCAAGATATCTACAATTTCCGACTGACCGACCTCACCCGTCTACGCAGCTACGTGGAAGCCATCTTCAACGATCAAACTACGGCCTTCAAGTTGAATCTGGCGCTTTGTTATGTGCTGCAGCATAAGGACACAGACCAAGCCCGATATTTTTACCCGAGCAGTAACATCCGGGTATTTGACCAACCGTTTACCATCATTAACAGGTGTCGCTAGAGGCGATGCTGGAGAAACTGGACACCGTGGATCCCTTGGAATGGGCCCAACAACAACGCCCCAACACACAATGGGTCGTAGAGAGGGTGACCAATGCCACGTTTTTCGTTACCAAGCTGACCGACCACCCCCATCGGCTGAATGCGTCACTCATGCACTGATGAATACCATAACATGCCGTACATACTCTATATGTCTGCATGCTGATCGTCGACGGTACGGAGGTGACCGAAGAGACACGGAGGTGACCGAAGATGTCACGGAGGTTACCGAAGAGACACGGAGATCCATCCGGGTTTACACGGGAACAGCCAGGTAGTTACGGAGGTGACCGAAGAGACACGGAGGTGACCGAAGATGTCACGGAGGTGCCCGAAGAGACACGGAGGTTACCGAAGATGTCACGGCTCGGCCCTCGACTTGGGGATAGTTGAACTGAGTGTGCTAAAAATAGATCACCAGCAAGCGTGCTATAAAAGGGAAGCGGCCTGGTCGTTTCATCAGACACTCTGTCAACCACCAAGATGTTCACTTGCACAACTTGCCAGAAGCAGTTTACTCGTCTGCACGACTTGCACCGCCACAAGGCCTCCACCCACAACGATGCACGGTATACTTGCATAACCTGCGAACGATCATTTAATCGGAAGGATCCTTTACTGCGCCACGAACGCTCATTCCACGAGGGCGCGACGGAACACTGTAAGGATTGTGGTCAACTCTTCAAACGACGCAGTCAGTTAAGACGCCATCAGCGTTTGATTCATGCTCCGTCTCTACGGTTTGGGCGACAACTTTCCACTGAAGAGGAGCCGCGGAAGGTCAGACCCAGTGAAGATGAGCCCGGGGAGACGAACGCCACTGGTGATGCGATGACGGAGAGCCCGCCTATACCCACAGCTCAGAAGAGCCTGGATATCCAGCCGGACCCCACCGTTACGGTTTCGAGGCAGACGCCTGGCAACATCGAACATTTTCTGGACGAGCCCATAAATGTTCCTAGCGATCTGTTACAGGACGCCCATCCAGTGAGTGACATCTATCGGTGCCATTGGTCCATGATACGGCAGTGTTTCAACCGTCATCGCCCTATTCAAGATATCTACAATTTCCGACTGACTGACCTCGCCCGTCTACGTAGCTACGTGGAAGCCATCTTCAACGACCAAATTACGGCCTTCAGATTGAATCTGGCGTTTGGTTATGTGCTGCAGCATAAGGAGACAGTCCAAGTCCGATACTTTTACCCGAGCAGTAACATCCAGGTATTTGACCAACCGTTTACCATCATTAACCGGGTGTCGCTAGAGACGATGCTGGAGAAAATGGACACCGTGGATCCCTTGGAATGGGCCCAACGACAACGCCCCAACACCAAGTGGACACTGGAGAAGGTGACCAATGTTACCTTTTTCGTTACCAAGCTGACCGACCACCCCATCGGCTGAATGCGTCACCCATGCACTGATAGATACTCAGAATGCACAAACAACTATCTGAGGATATGTTGCCTCAACGGTATCCTGGCATGCCCGACGATGATTAGAATAAACGGTTCAGAGCGAACATGACCGAAGATGGAACTTTCTGAAATGGAGACTTCTGATTGGACAAGAATACATCTAACGGACAGGAACGAATATGACAAATGCAAATGGTGTCCTCTGATTGGACAAGAGTCTTCTTGAATTGTAAATATACCCAACGCGGCTCCCCCAGCGTGGGTATGATGTAACATTGGAGAGAATAAACTATATGAAAAAACTTCTTGTTGTTGTTGTTCTCTCATGGCTCATCCTTGTTGTTGTTGTTGTTGTACTCTCTCCGATCTGTTAAGGCGTAACGACGGACGTCACTGCATTTCGAAGAATGAGTGACAATTCCATGGAATATCTAGAAAATCAGAGCTTCTGAGCTATTTCACCAGGGCGTTGAATCATTGAGCTTGGTGTTGGCGGGCGTTGCTACAAGATGACACCTCACACGACGCATTCGGACCAAAGATGGTCCCTCTCTACCCCAAATACCTTCCTGTACTGCCCTAAAATGCCCACTTTCGCTACTACTTGTACTGATGACGTCACCGATGACGTCACAGGTGACGCGGACATCCTTCAAATCGGGATGTACACCCCGAGAGCTACAACATGACACTTTTCTAGACACATTCGGACCAAAGATGGTCCCTCTCTACCCCAAATACCTTCCTCCACTGCCCCAAAATGCCCACTTTCGCTACTACTCGTACTCATGACGTCACCGATGACGTCACAGGTGACGTGGGCAGCCCTCAAATCGGGGTCTACACTCCGAGAGCTACAAGATGACACCTCCCACGACGCATTCGGACCAAGGATGGCTCCTCTCTACCCCAAATATCATCCTTCAGTGCCCTAAATGGCCACTTTCGCTACTACTCGTACTGATGACGTCACCGATGACGTCACAGGTGGCGTGGGCAGCCCTCAAATCGGGGTCTACCCCCCGAGAGCTACAAGATGACACCTTCCAGGACGCATTCGGTCCAAGGATGGTCCATCTCGACCCCAAATACCTTCCTGTACTGCCTCAAAATGGCCACTTTACTTACTACAACCAACTGCGCATGCGCAGATTGACGCGACTTGCACTTAAAAACACACCATTCTGACTCTAACCCACACAAGCTTCACTTTGACACCTTCCACGACCCATTCGGACCCATAGCGGTCCATCTCTACCCCAAACACGCACCCACATACCCCACAAAATGCCCGCTTTCTATACTATGGCCAGACTGCGCATGCGCAGACTATTGAAAACGGACGAACCATTAGTCCAGTCGGATGCTCCTCCACGAGAGCTTCAAAATAAGACCTCATACGATATCATAGGATCATTAGGGGCTCACCTAGACCCCAAAACGTCCACCCCGTATGGGCCTATTCCCCCATAGGCATGCAGTATAGGCCCTTCCCATCGTGTTCTAAATGACGAGACGTGAAAAACAAATCCAGACAGCCCATATCACAATGAACGTGTGTGAATTTCCAAGGTTGAACCTATACCCCCATATAGCCAGTATGGGACTATATGGGCTATATGGTACTTTTCCAAAAAATTCACCGTTGCGCTCCGAGACCCTTCCCATCGTGTTCTAAATGACTAGACGTGAAAAACAAATCCAAGCAACCCATATCACAATGAACGTGTGTGAATTTCCCAGGTTGAACCTATACCCCCAAATAGCCAGCCTTTAGGCCTATATACAGGCCTACCCGGTACTTTTTCCAAAAATTTCACCGATTAGCTCCGGGACCCTTCCCATTGCCATTTTCTTCGGCGAGACGAGAAAAACGAGACCCCACAAGCCATAGTAAAGCCCACAAATTTTTTGGACCACCCCTCCCCTCCATACAGCCATTTTCCCTTATATTGTATAATACAGACCCCTATTGTAGGGGTAAAGTCCGAGTTCCGCTTTTTATATTTTCGAAAAACAATCCTAATTTTACATGTACCCACCCCATTGACTGGATAGGCAGGCCCCAATAAGCCCGGGGACCGATATTAGCCTTTTTGGCTAGAGTTGATAGGTGTTTTCCCCTATTTTAGGGGTGAAGTCCGTTTTCCGCTTTTTATAGTTTCGGGGAAAAATCCTAATTTTACATGCACCCACCCCATTGACTGGATAGGCAGGTCCCAATAAGCCCGGTGACCGATATTAGCCCTTTTGGCTAGGGTTGATAGGTGTTTTCCCCTATTTTAGGGGTAAAGTCCGTATTCCGCTTTTTAAATATTTCGGGAAAAAATCCTAATTTTACATACACCCACCCCATTGACTTGATAGGCAGGTCCCGATAAACCCGGGGACCGATATTAGCCCTTTTGGCTAGAGTTGATAGGGGTTTTTCCCTATTTTAGGGGTAAATTCCGTGTTCCGCTTTTTATATTTTCGGAAAAAAATCCTAATTTTACATGCACCCACCCCATTGACTTGATAGGCAGGCCCCGATAAGCCCGGAGACCGATATTAGCCCTTTTGGCTAGGGTTGATAGGTGTTTTCCCCTATTTTAGGGGTAAAGTCCGTATTCCGCTTTTTATAGTTTCGGGAAAAGATCCTAATTTTACATGCACCCACCCATGACTGAATGGCCCTAGAGGAGCGCTTCACTTTGATACCTCACTCGACCCATTCGGTCCACTAGGGACCCACCCCTGTCACAAACCGTCCATTCCCATACTCTTTTTAGGCATTCCCCGTATACATTAACATTGGAAGTCACTTGGTTGACATGGGACTACTTTCTGTCCGCGGAATGACGGCATTACCACCAGACCGCGGAAGAATACAAAGGTTACAGGTTGCCGGAACTACTTTTGACCTCCACGTGACCTCTACAAACCTCCACGCCACCTAGCGCCACAGGCGCCACAGAGGTGAAAGGCAATGTGGCGTCCCCTATACATTTAAGCTGGAAACAGCGCCCCCTGGTGGATGCAAGAGTTATCTTCCCCGGCAAAATGATACCCTTCGTCACCTCTCTATACTACTGAGATCGTTACTTCCCTTCATTGGTTCTTTGTCACGAAGTTTGTTTGGTACCGCAAGTTTAAGTGATATCAATTTATTGGCTCAACACATTGCCGCACTTCAGCGCCAAAATAAGAGAGTTATACACGTTTTAAGTCAACACGGACGTCATTTTTCTTCATTCATACGGGCGGTAGATAACAGAATTAGAAACACCGTTAAGGGAATTAGGCAAAATTCAGAGGCACTGCGCCTGCTTAATAGATTTGTTGAGGGTCTCGGTTCAGTTGAAGACACGCTTCTTTACATGACGAGAGAGTTAGCTGAACAAATGCAGAAAAGTAGAATTTTAGACCGTCAACTTCAAGAATTTAAATATGGAATTCAGGTTTTAGCTGACGGAAAACTCTCTCCTGCTATTATCAAACCACATATCCTACACGAAACGATCGAGGACATTCAAAAGGTTCTCAATAATCAATATCCTGGGATTCATATTGTACAAACCAACCCACTTTATTATTTTTCACATTCTCATTTTGTTTATTCTCGAGTTGACTCCAGTATATATATACCCTTGAAATTTCCTACTGCTGGGATTATTGAACCTTTAAGGTTCTACGAGGTTTTGCCATTCCCAGTTCCCCTCAATTCTACATCGTTTCATGCTACTCAACTTCTGGATTTCCCTACCTACTTTGCCATTTCGAAGTCGTCCACTGAGTTTAGTTTCATATCGTCTGATCAATTAGCTAGATGTACAGGTCAAAAACATGTATTTTGTCCTTTCAATATCGGTCTCACATCTTCTCGTTTTCCCTCATGTATTGCCGCTTTATTTTTCAACAACAATGAAAGGGTTCACCAGTTGTGTGATTTTCGGCTCCAACCTAATGTTTTACAACCAAAAATGATAGAGCTGTTCCCGTCATCTGTTTTGGTGTACAGGATTCAAATGATCACTTTACAATGCCGACAACACAAGCGTATGATTGAAGGTTGTGCATTCATGTGTTCTGTAAATACCCAGGAGGTAACCATCTATCCTAGAATGACTTCCTGTCCTCACAATACTACTGCAGTCACAATGTTCATCCAGTCAATTTAGCCGTAATTCAGGATTTTTTCAATTCCGCGGAATATAGCACTATTAACGGTGACACAACATTCCCATCAGCCATCCCTATTGATCGATACACCTTTTTTTACATTGTATAACCATTCTATGAGCAATATTCTCGCGGTTGACCAACAGCAGCACCTAAGTTTAAAAAAAATTGCAGAGGCAGCTAGAAAAGATGAGGTGGTTTATCAGTCTCTTGCGGAACCTTTGTTATTGCTCACGCCAACATGGCCAGATTTCAATGCAATCCTCTCTTTTGTTGCATTAGGTAGCGTCTCCATATTAGGAATTGCTTTCATTTGGATGTTTTGCAAACTGCGAACACTTACCACCGCCTTGTCTCTCTTACATGTCCCTACTAAGGTTGCTAGCCTTCGTTCCCCAATTCCTTCTTTTACGACACCTCCAGTTTTTATCACCGTCCCTGTACCTCAAGTCATTAAGCTAGATTCGACTTTCATACCTACCATCTTAGCCACCTCTATCGTAGTTCTAGCCATTCTTTTCAAAATAGGTAAGAAATGGCGACACAGAACAGTTTTTTATCTACAACTTACAACTGGTGATAATTGTGCTATGGTTCCTCTGTTCTCTCTACCTATTTGTCCAACTTTTCTAGCAGTCACCCCACCAACACTTATTGACAATATCTTGGTCAAGGGTTGTATTCGTCCAACATTACATGTTAATTTTCAGAATTTTATTGTTGCCAATATACTATCGGGTAGAAATGTAATGGTCCCTAAGTCTGTCAGATTTTCTTTTTTTCATGCTTCTAAAATTCGAAAAATGATAAAACACCAGTATTTGTGCGCTTACATCATACATACACAAGTAGTATACAAAGGTGACTTAAGGCCAACTTGACCTCAGAAATTTGCATATGACCTTTGTGACGTCACGCGTCAGCCAATCAGAAGCGAGTATTGTGGTCACGTAGGGTGTGTGGATGGTGGGAGGTGGGTTTAAGATGGCGGCGTGTGGATGGTGGGAGGTGGGTTTAAGATGGCGGCGTGTGGATGGTGGGAGGTGGGTTTAAGATGGCGGCGTGTGGATGGTGGGAGGTGGGTTTAAGATGGCGGCGTGTGGATGGTGGGAGGTGGGTTTAAGATGGCGGCGTGTGGATGGTGGGAGGTGGGTTTAAGATGGCGGCATGTGGATGGTGGGAGGTGGGTTTAAGATGGCGGCATGTGGATGGTGGGAGGTGGGTTTAAGATGGCGGCATGTATGACTTAAAGCCAACTTGACCTCAGAAATTTGCATATGACCTTTGTGACGTCACGCGTCAGCCAATCAGAAGCGAGTATTGTGGTCACGTGGGGTGTGTGGATGGTGGGAGGTGGGTTTAAGATGGCGGCGTGTGGATGGTGGGAGGTGGGTTTAAGATGGCGGCGTGTGGATGGTGGGAGGTGGGTTTAAGATGGCGGCATGTGGATGGTGGGAGGTGGGTTTAAGATGGCGGCGTGTGGATGGTGGGAGGTGGGTTTAAGATGGCGGCATGTGGATGGTGGGAGGTGGGTTTAAGATGGCGGCATGTGGATGGTGGGAGGTGGGTTTAAGATGGCGGCATGTGGATGGTGGGAGGTGGGTTAAGATGGCGGCATGTGGATGGTGGGAGTGGGTTTAAGATGGCGGCATGTGGATGGTGGGAGGTGGGTTTAAGATGGCGGCATGTGGATGGTGGGAGGTGGGTTTAAGATGGCGGCATGTGGATGGTGGGAGGTGGGTTTAAGATGGCGCGCATGTGGATGGTGGGAGGTGGGTTTAAATGGCGGCATGTGGATGGTGGGAGGTGGGTTTAAGATAGCGGCATGTGGATGGTGGGAGGTGGGTTTAAATGGCGGCATGTGGATGGTGGGAGGTGGGTTTAAGATGGCGGCATGTGGATGGTGGGAGGTGGGTTTAAGATGGCGGCATGTGGATGGTGGGAGGTGGGTTTAAGATGGCGGCATGTGGATGGTGGGAGGTGGGTTTAAGATGGCGGCGTGTGGATGGTGGGAGGTGGGTTTAAGATGGCGGCATGTGGATGGTGGGAGGTGGGTTTAAGATGGCGGCTTGTAGAAAAACGTATAAAAGGAGTCGATTTTTAGGCAAGGGGTGTATTCATTGCACTACTCTGTGTAGCACTCTGACTTACCTGACCTGACCAGCCTGCCTGCCTGCTTCACCTCTAGTGTGCTTCACCTCTAGCCAGCCAGCCAGCCAGCCAGCCAGCCTGCTTCACCTCTAGTCTGCTTCACCCCTAGCCAGCCAGCCAGCCAGCCAGCCTGCTTGCCTACTTGTATGAGCTGTGGAGAACCTTTGACTATATTTCATTTTACCAGTGCAAATTCACCAGACTTTTACCCCGTAGCAGTTACTCACCAGCCTGAACCCATAGTCATGATGAATTCAGCCGACCTAGTCACGCTTCAAAAGAACCGTCCTCGCCTCGTTAATGAGATGCAGCATGCGGCCGAATTATGTGATCTGCTTATGGCCGGTAACATACTCCTGAAACAGGGTGTCGAAGATATCATGGCGGAGAACACCCCTTCACGACAAAACAGAGCTCTCATCGACGGTCTACTGCGCCGTGGCCCCTATGCATTTCTAGCCTTCGTGGAGGCGCTGAAGAAGACGGGAAATGGAGAACTAGCAGATCTACTTGAAATTCCCCTTGTAGATGATGATTTCTTAGTGATGGACACTACCGAAGAGCGTACAGCTAGCAAACGTACGCACACTACCCCAGAGAGTACACCTGCCAAACGCGTTGGACGCCCCAAACGGCCTCGACTAACACCGTTAGAAATACCTGAGTCAGTGGTTGAGCAGCCAGTACCCCAGCAAGTGCCTGAGCCTGTGAAAGAAGAAGTGCAACTTCCTATGTCTGTGCAGGATATCAATAACATTATTCAACAGGCCTACCAGGCAGCCCACACGGACATTTGGGAGCTCTCAGCCTATTTAACTGTGAGTGTCAAAGACGAAGAAGTGCATTTTAATGCATCGGGCTTTAACGACAGACCCGGTAGGCATATTGCCATGAACTTAGATACCTGGCAAAAACTGGAGACCCTTGATTACGCCATCGATGCTGTTATTCGCGACGAGGGGAGTGACGAAGCGAAATTTCATGTGGGTGACGACATCTTTGTGAGCTGTGCTTATTTCAACGACCAGCTCCTGGTGCATATTCGTAAATGGAAAATGCGGTTAGATACGCAAGAGCTTGTTGCTTGTCCTCAGGGTGTCACCTTGAAATTAACGGCGTGGCGGAAGTTGCAGAGTCTCGCAAGTACAATTCGTCAAGCTCTGGCCTACCAGGTGTCTCACTATATTTATCAGAAGTACATCGACACAGTCCTGGATCTGATCAGACCTCGCATTCCACACTTGCGTATCCAAGAATGCGCAGGCTGTGAAAATAACAGTCCGATAGACAAGCATACGTGTGTGGACACTAGTGTACCCTCATACGCCATCATCACTGAGGCACTACAGACCGTGACCGAGACGCAAATTGCCCTGGCAGTGGAAGCGGCCTGCCCTCCCAAAATTCCACGTGAAGAGATTATTACGTACATCTACGTGCACCAGGGACGGAAAGACGATGATGAATTCAAACAAGTCTTGTTGGCGAACTATTGAACAAGTGTTCAGAACAAGTGTTGAAAAACATTTTACCGTATTCCTACACACATTCATTGAAGTGGCTTGAGAGCGTATAATTGTATTAAAAATTCAGAGTTTTTTTACTGTTAATTGTATTAAAAAATTCAATAC
>JAVTVY010025002.1:0-10697 GCA_036873755.1 Hanleya hanleyi | reverse complement strand
TAACGAGAGGCTCTGTGCTGGATATACCATCAGTCCCATGTATCTGTGATGGGCATGAGAACCCACAAGCAAAGTCACTGTCCTGGAAATGAAATCATATCTCAAACTCCACGTTCAGGTCTAACTTTCCCATTTCCGACTCGTAAATTTTGTTGAAAGCTTCATTCTGGGATACAGTAAAATAAATTTTGCAGTCGCCCACCTCGCCTGTGAAATCGGAAATACATATTGAGAATTATGAACATCATTTTAACATTTGCATAAAAAATATCGTGTCAAATTAAGCACAAGTGAAACAGAATGATGCAATCATTGTCGTTGTAATTAGAGGTGTGGTACAGGAAAGAAAAATGATATTAACGTAGTCCGGAACGAACATAAATCCCAAGATCAAAAAATGATTGTTTTGTACTCCAAATATAGTACTTCAAAGATCAATAACTGATTATATATATAACACTCCCAAGATCAATAATTGATTGTTTTGTACTCCAAAGATCAATACTTGAGTATATAGTACTGCAAAGATCAACAACTGATTGTATAGTACTCCCAAGATCAATAATTGATGGTATAGTACTCTCAACATCAATCACTGATTGTATAGTACTCCCAAGATCAATAACTGATTCTACATTATTCCCAAGATCAATAACTGATTGTATGGTACTGGTATGGTATGGTACTGAGGTACATCATTTTTAGATGACGACTCTATAACGAATATTATGGATTAAGAATACTGATCAGCGATACGGATTTGATATTTTGGAACATCATGATGTCTTGCCGGCATCATTGAAAACTGTTGACCGCTTCTCTCTTGCAGGGAACAAGCCTATGTTTATATATACTTTTGTCTTTTTGAATTTGGTGCTACTACTGTTATATGGAAATGGAATAGGTCTTTGGATTATGGACGCGGATATTCTCTAATGGACGACGGCTGGATTATGAATGACGGACTAGACGCTTGTAATTCCAATACCAATAATTGATATTGTATAGTACTCCAAAGATAATTGATCATGTAATATTTCCAAGATCAATAATTGAGCGTATAATATTCCCAAGATCAATAAGTGATTGTATAGTATTACAAATCCTTTGTCGTTGTAAGCTTCCATGCTTCCGGTGCACTTTTAGGGGCTATACTTCTGACCCTGTCTGTTGAACACATCGCCGCTGGATGGCTTTTGCAGGACGAAGTTATGTGCTTGGTAGTTTGTGGAGTGCAGTTTTTGATACAGATAACATTCGTCCTGCAATCTATCGTGATTCAGGCGTCCAATTCCAGCGTCCAGATTATTGTACAGCCCATAGGAAGATACTTCCAACTTTCATCATTGGTTTGGTGAGTATATCGGATCCATGGGTGTATCTTTGATTGTCACTGCTGTGGTATTCTACTTCTTCTCAAAAACGTTACGTAGTGCCATGAGAAAACGTCAGACGGAATTACGGACAATATTCCAGAAATAAACAGAAATCTCGACTTCCGGCCCACAGCTGAGCGCAGCAGTTATAGTTAGTAACAAGCGCTGAATGAGCGCAAAGACCTCCGTCGAGGCAACAGGGTCAGTAGGGGAATAGTACATCACTGAATAACATATGGCCGGATGCCAAGCTCAATTTTGCATTTGTTGACGTGAACTTCACCAATGGTAATTAACGTGAGATTGACGGTTCCCCACTAGCATGTCCAGCTAGGGATGTGGAAGTCACATTCCCCGCAAATAATATTTCTTTGATTTCACGTGCTTGAAATATTGGGGTATGGAATAGAGTATATTGATGGAAAACCTGGAATACTGCTTGAGACATTAGGCCCCTTCCCACCCACACCTCCCCATGAGAGGACACCCCCACCCAAATCAACACGTTAGCGGCAGAAATGAGACCCTGTGTGCCTAGTTTTACCAACTTGCTTGTGATTTTATGCTATAGGCCCTACACATCAACACTTCATATTTTGTATGTGTACAGTATAGCATCCTCATTGACAGAATCCTCTACAAAACACATCTGATTTTACCGACACTTCGTTCTGATCTGTCTCAGCATCATGTGCGGATTCAATGAGCTCGGAATAATTTTGTATACTGGTGTTACAGGTCACCTTCACCATAATGTATCAATTACCATGGACTTGTACATGTATCACATTCATATTGAATGGTGATGGCTGATGAGAATATTGCCCATATGGAACAAATAGCTGGATTCCAGCGAATAAAAAGTTCATGTTAATCATAAACAACATACAATTAATAATACTATCAAATAATTATGTATATTCCTTGTCGACATCAATATAATACAGACAATATTATGACTGAATCAGGGTAACAGATATCCAAGGGTATATATGTCTACACTAAACTGAAGGAGATCCATGATGCGTATTATATTATGTTGTAAAACTTCACTTGCTAATCTCGATTATGTTGCTTATTGTGAAAATAAATGAAAATAAAATAAATTTAGTATGATTGCCCACTATCCTCAAATTAGAAATATCTTCAGCAACTAAAGTTAAGCCAATCATAACAATATATAACACCATGGTACTCAGGAAATGAAGTCTTTGTTTCTAGAAGCTAAATCATTTCTGACACATTCAAGTCCTCACCTGGTCAAGGGAGATAATTTTGTAAAAAAAACAAACAAGTATAGATCCACACTGGCGCAGACCAGAAAGTTTTATGACCTTTGATGATATTTGTGGAGCATGCTGCAGGACTTCAACTTTCATGAATCTGATATTATCCACACAACCCATTCTACATGATATTTTTGCCATAGCACCGATAAACTAGATCCCTTCATTTATGTGGTCTAGATCCAGGAGCTATTGGGGGCTGCAGGTTTTGTAAAAGTTAGATCCAATTATTCTGAGAGAAGGAATGAAGTCCGGCATGGTTGTTTTGAGGTAAAACTGGGCATCCTTGAAAATGTCTGACCGATTGACACATGTATCACTCTGCCGGTCATCATTACATGCGTAATGTTTATTTCCTGAGGAATCAGGGGGGGAGGGTGGGGGGGGGGGGGGTGGTCAATCACTGACTCTGATGCTTATGTGCTTCATGACCTACGTGACAGGTTTATGGACTTTACAACATGTTGGCAGAAGATTATTGTATCTTACATCAAGTTTATGGCTGGAACTATGAAATAAATTTAAAGGTAAACATATGCCAAAGCATTGTACATGTATATGTGCTATGTCGCTGTAAATTGCAGGATTAGTGGTCTGTGGACTGGGCAGCGGCACATGTCTGCATAAGTTTTTCAGTGCTCTCCAGGTAAATGCCATGACTGGAAATATGAAATTAATTCAAAAGTAAACATGCCATATATGACATTGTACATGTATAAGCTTATACATGTGACATGTTGCTGTGAATCACACGTTTTTTGGCTTGTGAACTACATGATACTGTTACAGGCAGGGAAATATGAATTTGACCCAAAAATCAACCGGACTATTACACAAAAATACTACAATATAGTTCATGTTGTTTGTGTTGAAGTTTCGCACAATTTGGATTTCACGGACTACGTGACAGGTTTATCATGTACGACACATGTTGGCGGAACTTTATTGATTATTTTCCAGTCCGAAACAGGCAGGAAAATATGAATTCGCAGAAAAAAGCAAACCTGCATTTTACATAACAAAGACATAAATTTGGTACGTGTGCTGCACGTTGATAAATCGCACAATTTTGATTTGGCAGACTACGTGAAAGTCTTATGGACTACGGGACATGTTGGCGGAAGTTTTCCAATGCATTCCCAGTCCCAAGCAAGGAAGGAAATATGAATTTGACCCAAAAATCAACATGACTATTACACAAAAATGCTACAATATTGTACATGTTGTTTGCGTTGAATTTTGACTACGTGACAGGTTTATCATCTACGCCACATGACTTTGCTAATGGTTTTTTAATCTGAAACAGGCAGGGAAATATGAATTTGCAGAAAAAAGCAAACCTGCATTTTACATAATAAATACATGAATTTGGTACATGTGCTGCGCGTTGATAAATCGCACAATTTTGATTTGGCAGACCACGTAAAAGTCTTATGGGCTACGGGACATGCTGGTGGAAGTTTCAATGCATTTCCAGTCTCAATCAAGCATGGAAATATAAATTTGACCCAAAAGTAAACATGATGATGATGATGATGATTTCTGTAAAAAGTGCTCTCCTGCGCAGCTGGATGTCCACCTCGGTGAAATATCACTCAGTAAAATAAATAGTAACTCTGCCACCTATGTCACTATCACATTGACTAAAAACTGTTTCCGGCTCCAGCAGTTGGCGATATTTTTTTTTTTTTTTTATGCTCCATTTAAATGTTCAGTTTACCTTTGTCCAGAAAGTTAAGGACTGCAGCTTTTACTGCACACCGGGTATTGTCGCTGGAGTGACTGGGATAAAGTAGTGTGTCTAGGTCCAGTGTTCTCTCATAACATGATGTCTGATCCTTTACATATGTCTGCTCTATTTGTTCCAACATTATTTCCCTGTCCGTGTACATTGAGGGGCAGTCCAACATTATGTGTCTGACTGTCTGACTATCCTGTTCACAAATGCACAGGGGACTATCGACCAGTTTTAGCTTATTCATGTGGGCGAGTAAGCGACTGTGCCCAGCTCTTAACCGGAGGAACCTGATCTCACTGCTTCTGTTGAAAGTGGACATATATCTGTGCTTTGGTACAGTACCACAGATGTCGTGCAAATTTCTGCCGGAGTCAGAGTGATCCCAGGATCTTTGCCATGAATTTTGAATAAAAGCAAAGAAAAATAGCACATGTTGTTTGCGTTGAATTTTCATACAATTTGGGTTTCACAGACTATGAGACAGGTTTGCCATCTACGTTATATATCAGTGGAAGATTACGAATACTTTTTCCGCGCCCAAACATGCAGCAAAATAAAAAATAAACGAAAAATAAAACATGCATTTTACAGTTTTACACAACATTACAAGTATATGGACCACGCCCCCTTTGTTCGGTTATTGATTTAACGACTAATTGGCTATAGTTCGATGGAACGAGACTGACCTGCGTTAGAACATGATATGTCATAGAACATGTTCGCACAGATCTGGAGTAATGAAACACTCTTGGAAACAAGAAATGACTCAAAATACAAACCCGGAAATGGAAAACAACAACATGTCTTGGTTTGCGCGACCTTGGTGACCTTCCCCACCGTAAATTTTATTTCGGGAAATAGAGCCTAATAACGTGTTTCCTGCCTCCTAGATATTCACAAGCTTTCGTTTGATGGGGAAAGAGGGAGAGAACGGGGGGGGGAGAGAAAATTGTTGGGAAATCTGACCTGATTTGGCAACGTCATTTGAGGTTCAGCGATTTGGGTCCAGCCTCGCTGTGGGTTTCAATTTGAGATTGAGGTGGAACCCGACTACAGAAGCAAGGCCCACTGCAATGCATTGCAATGGGGAACCCCATTATTTCAATTGTGTCCAAAGAAAAAGTGCAAGATTTCGTCGAGAACCATGACGATCCCTATTGGAAATACTATGAGTCGTGGGTTCCCCATATGACAATTATTTGGCGGGAGATTTCACGTTGCGTTCCTAGACCTCCGTCTGATCGACGGAGGTAAAAAGGAGTATATCTGTAAGGAACACTTACGAGACTTAGTTGAATCCGTATGCAGCGGTTAAGAGAAACAAATGCCTCATTACTGACCATTTAACATATTTCAGACTCGGATGTTCGATTTCAACGTCTTAGAGTTCATTTGGATGAAGAATAATGATCAGTGATAAAGATTTATATAAACAAAATGGAAACTGTTTGTTTCTGCTTGCAGGAAACCATATTGTGTGTGTTTTTCGTTTCATGTCATGTATGTTTGGAAATTATGCTATTGCCACATGAAAAGCATCTTTTCATTATTGACGCGGACATTCTTTTATGGATGACGGTTGAGTATTGATTGAATGTTGAATTGGACACGTATACTCCGATAGTTGCCAGAGTGGATCATTTACACACATCCGTGTTTTAATTGCACATTACTCTAATTTCTCTGTTTTCTCATGTTTTTATTGTTGATTTGATACGGTATTATATCTGTACGTATTTAAATCAATATTTCAAAAATGAATTTGTGTTGATCACCTGACAATGCTTTGCGATGCAATTTTCACTTGATTTTCGATGGAATTATCAATGACTGGAAGGAATTTTCAATGACTTTCGATGAAATAATTTGCCAGGGTTGCCAGCTGTGATTTAAAATTTCTAAGTGTGGACATCGTGGATGTCTCACGTGTCCACTCTTTAATACGTCAGCTTCATTTAGTTCCGCGTTAACTGGTAACTCATATTCTGTTAACTCGTATGTTGATCTTAGTTGTTCTACTACGAACTGTATTTATCTAGTTTCCTGTAAGAAGTGTGGTCAACAGTATGTTGGCAAGACCACCCAAAGACTCCATCTTAGGGTGAACGGTCACAGAAAATCCGTTAGGAAAAAGCAATTGCTTATAGGTAGACATTTTTCTGGACCCGACCATGGCTGGGATAACTTTAGTATTCAGATCATAGACGTCGTCTATCCATCTACTAAGGATTCCACCTTTGGATTTGAGAGAAAAATCCGAGTATCACTTTAAATTACTTAGTGGGTTTAACTAACGCACCCAATAGTATACATAGCTTACGTACAGTTCTGTATGCGTTACCTCTGAGAGCTTTAAATCAAATAGCCAGAGATATACAACAATCTGCGTCTTCAGGAAATATAATACCATCAAAAATCAGTAAAGTATGTCAAGATATAGCGTATTTTCGGTTGTATCGGCCAGTGAACATAATCGAAACATCTCAAGATCGTCTTTTCTTGAAACTCAACTACTTAGATAAAGGACTGGACATCATTAATTTACCTCGAATCCTGAATGATCCAGAGGTACGCAACGCTGTACCAAACTATTTCAAGTTCACAGAACCTTCTTGCATTTCATGTAAGTATACTAAATCTATAGCCACCAAAATATTCACTTGCTCCAATGCTGTCAAGGAGTTTGACTGGAACTTATACACGTCAGGAGGCTATAGTTGTGATTGTGAATTGTCGAACTTTATCTATACACCATGCAAAGATATTGTGACTGGTGACCTTGATGTGATGAGTGATAAGGATCTGAAATTACTCCTGACGAAAGGACCTAAATATAGAGAGCCAAGAAGAATAAATCTGAAGGCCGACCAGAAGATAGTCCTGTCTGCATTAGAACAGTACGTTATTGATTGGTCTAAGCGAGTAAAAGTTGAACCTACAGTACTCGCTGATTGGCTGGACCCACCAAGAGCAAGGTCGTTGAAACAATCTGCCATATTGACAGAAGTACTCTTCCCCAAGCAAAACAAGTACTGAGAAATTCCTACCTGCAAGTAGTTTCTAGCAAATTTCAGAGTAAATTGTCATGTCTCAGCAGACAAAGTTTCCGAATAATATAATACTCATATATAAATATATTATTGGCCAGGTGTTGGTTAAAGAATTAGTGTGTATATATTCACAATACATTTCCATTACTTCCTAAATTGCATTACTTGGAAGATTTATTTAACAATCACAAAAGCTAGGGAAAGAGGTAGCTTTGCCTTCAACCAATCATAAGGGACATGGCCAAAATATATTGACTCCTAAAAATGCATAATCACTCATACAGTTAGATTCATAGCTGGTTTCAGAAGCTACCACAAGCTTTTCAACCCTATTGACGAGGGCCTCTTCAGGAGGTAAAAGAGCTTTTGGGAAAGGCATTGCGCCACTATTTCTAAAAACTCTGGCGTTGAATGTATGTGGATATTAAAAAACTCAAAATGTCTTACGGAGGAACTTGATGCTAAAGGTCACATACCGTACAGACATGTATTCACATGGGATTTCTCGACTCTCTATACTACAATCCCTCATCAGGACCTCATTGACCGTCTAAGTTCATTAATAGTAGCTGTGTTCAAGAAATCTGATCGTAGATATATTAATGTCGGAAGCCATAAAGCATTCTTTTGCTCTACTACATACAAGAGATATCATTCATGGGATGTTTCTTTGTTTATAGAGTTGCTTGAATTTCTCATTAAAAATATCTATGTGAAATTTGGCAACACAATATATCAGCAGCATATAGGTATTCCAATGGGTACTAATTGTGCACCCCTGTTGGCTGACCTGTATGTGTTCTCTTATGAATATGACCATATGCAGGCGCTTTCAAAAACCGATCCATTCAAAGCCCGTTCCTTCTCATTCACCAAACGCTATATAGACGATCTTCTCGCCGTGGATAATCGCTATATAAATGACGCAGTGAAGGATATATATCCACCTTCACTGGATTTGAAGGAAACTACAGATAGCCCTACAGGCACATCATATTTAGATCTATATTTCTATAAAATGAAGCGGGCATTCTCTCTCGTGGACTTTATGACAAACGAGATGATTACAATTTCGATATCGTAAACTATCCCTTTCTGGACAGTAATATTCCAGTGGGACCTGCATATGGCGTATACATATCTCGCTTAGTAGCATTTGCTAGATCCTGTGTTAAATGTGACGATTTTAATCAACGTCACAAAACATTGTTGCAGAAACAGGGCTATTCCACCAAGCGCCTCCACTCAGAGTTTCTCAAATTTGGCGATACATATCGCATGCTGATAGTAAAATACGAACGTAGCGTGCAAGATCTATGGCGCTACGTTTCGTAACTTGTGTCTAATTCCGCTTAACCCGGGGCTAGGGGCCGTATGAACCCATGTACTTCAAGATCCTCATGGTACTCATATGAACAGTCACAATCAAAGCGTGACTGAGGTACATCATTTTTAGATGACGACTCTATAACGAATATTATGGATTAAGAATACTGATCAGCGATACGGATTTGATATTTTAGAACATCATGATGTCTTGCCGGCATCATTGAAAATTGTTGACCGCTTCTCTCTTGCAGGAAAAAAGCCTATGTTTATGTACACTTTTGTCTTTTTGAATTTGGTGCTAATACGGTTATATGGAAATGGAATAGGTCTTTGGATTATGGACGCGGATATTCTCTAATGGACGACGGCTGGATTATGAATGACGGACTAGACGCTTGTAATTGTAGCACTGCGTCACAAGAATGAGACGTCACCAGTTCGGCACGTGAATGAAAGAGATCACAACAAAACCAATGAAGAGTATCGTGTGATAATCTCTATATGTTTTGACGTCTGGACCAATCAGCGCACGGCTACGATGTGGAGCATGTTAGAATGCGCAGTTAGAACCAACCACCTCACTGGGTTATAATAATACCTCGGCCACCTATTGTTTTAAATCTGCAATATACTTCGCTTAACCTAGTGTTTAGAATAATGATATCGACATTATTTCCGCCGTTTATATGTAGCGAGTATATCAATAGTACAGTGGCGTCATTTCTCAGGAAAATGGCTTTCTCAGTTGCATTATTGGACAAGTATTTCAAATTTATTATATGCTCAATAAACTGTGGATTAAATTGGAATATAATTATGTGAATGAAATAAAATATTTTTGGGGTATTTTTACGCTAAAATTCCAAACGTCTAAAAGAAAATATGACAAAGATACCAATTTCATCACGACCACATGGTTGCAATCTTGAAGTGACACATGCTGCTCTACTCAGGTTTTTGCCAATAGCCTCAAAATATTGGCAATTCTCCCACAACGTGACCAGCTTTTAAAGACTAGACAATGTAAGGCCTCAATGTTTCTTAATTCCAGAACACCTGGAAGATTACCATTAACGGGACAGATCCACCGCATCACCCCAAGTCACAAAGTCCTGAATCTTATCTTCGTACGTTATTTTTTTGGTTCCCCTGTCATGAACCATGCTTTTAAACCTTTCGAGAAATTTCAATACAGATAAAGTTGTGTACATTTGATGTAGTACGAAATGCTTGCTAAGTCCGCACAAATGTATGGGAAATGTATGCTAAATGGTTTCTACAATCATATAGCATACATTTCCCATATATTTGATCGTCCTACACAAACATTTCCTTCTGTAGAAAATATACCGCAAATGTAATTTTTGTGCAGTGTTTGACTAAACGGCTTGTTACCAGGGCGATCCCAGTACTAAACTGTACAATTTTGTTTCTTGGAGTAAATGTCAGTCGTTACACATTATTGCATGTTTGTGTATATAACAGAAAATTGGAACTATTTGAACTTGCAATTGGTATAAACTTAGCAAAAAACGACTGCAAGTGTTTAAGGATAGATCTCTGTCAATGTAATTGGTTCTACATGGATCCTAATTTCACAGGCGAAACTGATCATTCATTTCATTCTAACAAAATTAAATTAGAACCAATAGGTTTTGAGTGTAACCAATTTGTGTCTATTTGGAACAATATTTTCCTATATGGCTCTAATTGTTGTGTCCGAGAAAGAAGGAAAATATCAACAACAGAGGAAAGGATTCTGGACGAAGAAATAATGTTACCGCAGTAGGCGTTTCCAAACCAATTTTCCTTGGAACTCTTCCCAGACTTTGAAGATCACTGATGATGTTTGAATGAAGGTCGTTGATACTGAAACAAAGAAGACGCACAGATCAGCAAAGCTCGGAAATGGAAAATA
>JAVTVY010025001.1:0-10685 GCA_036873755.1 Hanleya hanleyi | reverse complement strand
ACGATCATGATGAAGTTTTAAAATTGAAACATACTTGAGACAATTGTTGGCTTGGAGAACCCGGGAATCGATTCCGGTACCTCTCGCCTGCAAAGCGAGCGCTCTACCTATTTGAGCTAGCTTCCCTGGAGCAAGATGGCTGCCTTGCTGCAATGGAGACAAATTCTGCCCCCCGTCTCTTCTTGAAAGAAGTAACCACGTGCTAGGTAGCCCTTAGTGGCCTAAGCGTGGTCACACTATCTGACTGCACTGACATATCACACAGATAGAAATTTGTGAACGTGGAATTTGCAGTCCAGACACAAGAACTGGACAATATCATGAAGGGACAAGTTCTTCCATAAAGGCCATGAGTAGCGATGGTACGAAACACATTAGACGAAATGGAAGCCAGTAGTGGGGGCGTCAATAGTAAATCTACCTTCTGGCAATTGATAAGACTATTTTATGGTCTTCTTCAACTACGCGGCTTTTTAAATATCAAGCCTTGCTGACCGGCGAAGGGATATGATAACCGTAGCCGACGAAATCGGTACGAGTAAGATAGTGACGGAAGGCACAAACAGGATCTGGCAGAAGATCGACCCCGAGGCCATGTACAAAGTCTGACAACGCAGGAATGGAGTACGACGTTGAGCGCACGGACCTGGACGAACAGACTCATTTTTGGCAATAAATTCAGGAATGGGCCGAAAAGAACGCAAGACCAATCCGCTGTCCAGGTCATAGAAGATCTTTCAAGAGCATGTCAAGAGACACTCTGGACGTCAAAGCAAACGCTGCCACAAAGGCCGTGTCATAAGACACAGCTTTATAGACGCGGACTCTAAGGGTTCCCAAGATGGTAAATCAGGTCACACAGAACCACACCGATATCCTATTTCGGTAACAGTTGGCGAGTACAACGCGACTGTAATGCGAAGGCGCGAATAAGCGCAGAGATATAATCGTTAAGGCTAAAGTCGGTACCAAAGGTAAGATGTAACACGCTAGCCAGAGCAGATCGATAGCCCTCCATGGTGCTAATATGAAACTCCCTATCCTGGTGAAGGTGAAGGAGGAAGTCAATGCGAGGGAAATAGAATCGGGGACGGTATCACGTCCTCGGCACCAGGACCAATATAGGAACGTAGCAAGTAAGGTCCTACATATAATAAACAACCTTAAGGTTGATGACAGAACCATAAAGTCAAAGTCTAACCATTGGTGTAACGGTCTATACAGGAATAAAGTACTTGATGGAGAAAGCCGGAAAAACTGTCCAAGTACACCACGAAAACATTGTGTTGTTTTACGCACAATCCTAAGGTAAATGGATCTCAACACAATGTTTGTGCGTTAAAGTCAACATGGTTCATTGTAAAACAACACTGTGCTGAATTCAATTAAAGGCGACTAGTCCGTCATTCACATTCCCGCCGTCGTCCTAAGAGAATATCCACGTCCATAATCCAAAGACCTATTCCATATAACAGTATTTGACCAAATACTGCTGATTGTAATACAATTTTGATATTCTGAACTCCAGACTGGAAAACAACAAGGTCTGGACAGGACTCTCTCCGTAGAGTAACGACGAACCTAAGTAAATCACAATGTGAAAAACCCGAGAAGAATTGATACAAGTGGAAAGATGACGACAAACGAACGGACTTCCCCTCCCGCCGATGAAGAATCAAAGGGGTGCCGATGAATGGATATAAAATAAGCATCTCGCAAATGAAGAAATGACGTGACAAACGGCGTTATGGCGTACCGGAAACGTCTAACCGATGTAATAGAACGACGCACAGGTGTATGAGAGACACATGACGGCGTAATGAATATGCCGTCAAAGGTGTAATATGATAAACAACGTAGTGATTTCCCAATTCACAACAACTTAATGTATATACATGCTCAAACTGGAGCAGGATACAACTTATAAAAGTACACGACGTAACCGAAGGGCGTTGCAAACAGTAACCCCGAAGTCAAATGTAATAAAATTTTCCTTCTCTTTAAACGCAGTAGAGATGAACATATTAAATGTTTGTAGCGTTAATCACCAAATGTAAGCTCAATGAGATAAATGGGATTATGGATCTTTATGTCAGTGAACATGAAATAATGTGTCAATGAATATGGTTACATTATGACCTCTCCCGATGTAATTTGTCTCCTGTACATGAAATTCAGTACTGGAGTTTTATATGGAGAGAATATTAAACATTTACAAGAATGTTACTATCAATAACCAAAAAGTCACACAATCGACATCCAGAACAAAGATTTTTCCAGAAAACCAAAACAAATCCTTAAAGGATTTTTAAATTCCCGAAGAGGGAAAACATTTAAGGTCTCTCGCCGGCAGGAGGTTATTCAAAAATTTTGAATTTGAAATGACCTAACACGAACCAATTTGTCGAGAAGCGGCAGAACAGTAAAACATTACTAAAGAGCAGTTTGATGCTCTAGTAGACTGTACTGGTAATACAAACTTGTAGAAAGAAACATAGAAGACTTCACGACTTACGTGTCAATAGGCTTAACCTTGACCGGACCAATAGATTCCCACTCACGCTAGTTAAATTTTAAAATTTTCTCATAGAGAAGAAATTAAAATTAGTGCATAAGTCCATCTGAATTATAAGCGTAACACAGTATACAGATGGAACAGCTTGGTGAGAAACAAAACAAATCACATGTATGACAGTCTTAAGTAAGGCGTTGCGTTGCGCTTGCCAATTGGCGACTGAGGAAGCACGTTGGATTACCAATAACATCTCTTGGATATTCTCCACGAAATTGGTATTGAACTAAAGTGGAGAGGACTTAGAAATCTGAGGTAAATCTCGATCACGTTTGGGTGGTTTGTCAGGTAAAACGTTATCATGAAGGTCATGGGGAATCCGGAAACGAGGCTTTTTGAATTTATTGTCATCCTGTAATTGACGATCAAACTTCTCTAAATGATCCACCCACGCTGGGGACGGAGCGCATGTGCGAGGAGTCACAGGCTTGGAAGACATGAATGCAGAATCCGCTGCTGTCCGACACTTACTACTAGATGGAACAACCTTCGAAGGGGCGGGCATATCCGGAACCAACGCTAAAAGCGCCTGCATTCTCAGCAAATAATCCATCTTAGACGTATCTTCCGAACTTTCCCAAGAGGAAGACGAATCATCCGACGAACTCGAAGAGACCGGAGATTGAGAACGCGAAGATGATAAATCATGATCCACCGCATGGTCAAGGAAAGGCGTCCGATGATAATGAAGATGATAATCTTGATCAGAAGGAGCCGAAACCCGTGGTAAACGGTGAGTAGAATCAGGTGAATGAACTGTCAAAGTACGAGAACGGCGTACCGGCGAGCGGGAGAGCCGTAAATTGGTACCAAAATGAACCGGTGGACGAGAACTACGGATCGGGGATCGAGACCGATGAACCGACGCAACAGAATCACGAACAGGTGAAAACAACCGACAAGATGGAAAATCCGAACGTCGTGTACGAGAACGTGAATGTTTACGTGAATGTCGAGTCGTAGTATGTGAATGATGAAGTGAAGAATCAACAATCGCGGAAACTGGAGATCGTAAGTTCGCAACCTGAATACTCAATGGAAGAACCGAACGCCCTTCCATAGATTTTCCAGCATTAGGAAAACTATAATTAGTTTTAACCCGCAAAGGAGAAACTGACATGCGACGTCGTTTATTTGATTTCTTCCTTCTAGATACATGTGGAGAACCAATAGGTAATGGTGAAATAACCTGGGGCACAGAATTCTTTTGTTTGTCGGGGACAATAGAATGGCCAGCCAAGACCGATCTGGTCTTTGTTGACCGTAACAAAGGAACTGGTTTTGGATCGGCCCTAGACAATGAGTCTCCAGACCGGGTCAAGCTGTCTAGTAACCTAGAATTATCATCGCGTAGGATTGTACCGCTTGGTGGTATGCATACTGACGCGGGAGACACTGAGTCTTGACCAGCTCGGTCAAGATCTTCATTAGACTTCAAGTCATTAACTAAAGAAATTTCTAAGACCCGTCTGTCGATCTCCGACAAAGACGGGTCATCACAAGAATGTAAAAGAAAAGCCCGACGGGCCTGGGCATAATTCTTCCAGGCCGCCGGATTCCATAATACACACTCCGCGCACGTGGACGCCCGGTAACATAAATCTTTACACGCAAAACAAGCTGTGTGAGCGTCTAAAGGGGAAACATTTTTCCCGCACGTACGACAAGGAATACAAGACGGAACTTCCGACATAATACAGTAAGTAAGTTCCGAATCAATAACAAAACTCAACACTTGATAAAGGATATACCAGCGAGACAACAACTAATGTTGTAAAATTGCCTCTAACACTTCCCTAGATGTGCACTGCTCGAGCAAACTGGAGAAAGAGGGAGAGAATGGGATGTGCATTGGCTTTTATGGTAACCACGTTGGGAAGAGTGAGAGCTCTCCTAGGGGCGGATAACTCTATCTCCTAGGGGAGATAATTTTCAATTTTTAACTTCCGTTTTCTACGTTTGATTGTGCATTTAAATGGAGTTTAAAGGCAATAATTGAAGCAGGTTTACGATTTAGGCAACGAATTAGCATTTCGAACAGAAACTCCTGAATTGTACAAAACACACGGACATGTAGGATATAAATTTCGTCAAAAGTAATATTTCCAATATAGCCATTATATTGTAATTCAACTTCGCCAAACAGTGTATGCTAATTTCCATACTAGACAAACTCCGAATCTAAACTTTCACAATCCAACGAACCTTAACTGGTTGAATAGAAAAGTACAAATATGGCATCCCGAGTTTGAAATTAACAGAACGTCATAGTTTGGATCCGACGTTTATTTTGTCGTTCATTACACAGAGGGGAATTTCCATGCTATCTTCAGGTCACGTTTATTACACAGAGGGGAATTGCCATGCTATCTTCAGGTCACGTTTATTTTGTCGTTCATTACACAGATGAGGGGAATTTCCATGCTATCTTCTGGTCACGTTTATTTTGTCGTTCATTACACAGATGAGGGGAATTTCCATGCTATCTTCTGGTCACGTTTATTTTGTCGTTCATTACACAGATGCGAGGAATTTCCATGCTATCTTCTGGTCACGTTTATTTTGTCGTTCATTACACAGATGAGGGGAATTTCCATGCTATCTTCTGGTCACGTTTATTTTGTCGTTCATTACACAGATGCGAGGAATTTCCATGCTATCTTCTGGTCACGTTTATTTTGTCGTTCATTACACAGATGAGAGGAATTTCCATGCTATCTTCTGGTCACGTTTATTTTGTCGTTCATTACACAGATGAGGGGAATTTCCATGCTATCTTCTGGTCACATTTATTTTGTCGTTCATTACACAGATGCGAGGAATTTCCATGCTATCTTCTGGTCACGTTTATTTTGTCGTTCATTACACAGATGAGGGGAATTGCCATGCTATCTTCAGGTCACGTTTATTTTGTCGTTCATTACACAGATGAGGGGAATTGCCATGCTATCTTCAGGTCGCGTTTATTTTGTCATTCATTACACAGATGAAGGGAATTGCCATGCTATCTTCAGGTCACGTTTATTTTGTCGTTCATTACACAGATGCGGGGAATTGCCATGCTATCTTCAGGTCGCGTTTATTTTGTCATTCATTACACAGATGAAGGGAATTGCCATGCTATCTTCAGGTCACATTTTACGGCTGGTGTTCAGCTTTAACAAGCCCAAAGTAGAACTCAACAAGGATATTGGACTTGTGAAGAAGGTGTTGTAGTATTCAGACTCGTCAGTTTTGGAATTTATTTTATATATGTGGAGAGTTCCATGAAATTTGTCTTTGTCATCAGTTTGTCAGAGACGTGGGGCTGGAGTAATATATATCCTGAAGGCCAATAATCAATTATGTTGCAGTAACCTAGGATAGATAGAGCAGGCGGTCAGCAGTTCAGTGTAGAAACATAACATTCTCAGTACTTTTGAAAATCTTCATTTATATCAGTGAAACTGAAAAATATTAAAATGAATATATAAGCAGTATATAAACAATTGACAGCCGTTACCAATCTGATGACACCTCACAACAAACAGCTGTTCTTCTTATAGCACAATATATATTAACATGTACAGATACCGATACATAAATTCATCTCGCATTGTGTTTTTCTTTCTTTGCCCTTGTTGATAATGTGGAATGGATATATAGAGGACAATGGGATGAAATATGTATAATTTATGTCATTTCCAATTTACTGCTGCATCAAATGTGTATACAACAATTCAAACTATTACAGTTCATAATATCTTGTCAAGTCCATTCTGATATTTCAACCCCGTATTAGGTCATTTTCAAGAGCATGATGTAATAAATTAGGCAGGTCATCAAGTGATAATCTAGTTTTGTATCAATCAATGCAGTTAGCATCTCACCAGGTTAGACCCATCAAAGCAACAGTGGTATACCAAAAACTCAAATATTTCTTTTCAAATTTGTGTACAGATTTATGCAGGGAAAGCAAATATGTATTCAAACTTCCAACTGTGAGTTCCTCGAGAACCTTCAACCACTTGGTGGTGGCTATGTGATTATATTTCTTGTAGCCGCATCAAAAACTGAATGATAAATCACCATTATTATCATCACATACAGCACGACAACAATAATTATGATTGCCAATATGGCAGATGTTTGTGTTTTTATGCCACAATGAGGCAATACATTCAGTACTTAACTCTGAAAATGGACAAAGACTTCAACAGGACGAGTACATACCGGTTTAAAACATTCCACTATTTACATGTGGGCTGTACATGACGAAGTACAGGAATGTTCACATGAATTCAGTTTACAGATTACAGAGTCGAATCCTCAATATTTTGTTATCCAAGAAGCTTAAAAAGAACACTGGCAGTGGCCCATCATTACACTGGCCCATCATTTGTGTATAAATATATTTGACTGCTTTAGTTTTCTAATGTCCTTATATACACTTGGGTCTATTGCTGCAAAACACTGCACCTAAGTTACATGCAAACATACACTGTACCAAACAGCCACAAATTGAACAATATTTGAGCTCTTCAATGAAATATACAGAAAGTTGTTATGTACAAGCAGGTTAATGCTGGTACATGAATATTAATTAGCTCGTCTCAGGACGTTTGCACTGTACACAGAATGAAATGATTACGGATTGATCAATAATCAAATCCAATGTGGATTCGAGAATGATCACAAATTTCTAATCAAACAGGAGTGAAACAATTTATAAAACTGCAAATATCACAATTACATGATCGTATTTCATACCTATCCAATTATATAGTATGCTCGACCAACATAAATTGTGTTCTCAAACTGAATTCCAGTATACACAGCATCCACACCAGGCTTTCAGTACTGAACAGGATCTATTGACCAATGGTTCCACAGGATCTATTGACCAATGGTTCCACAGGATCTACTGACCAATGGTTCCACAGGATCTATTGACCAATGGTTACACAGGATCATCCAACAACTTGACCAAGTTAATAAACACACCTTTCTGCCAGCAAACAGTAGGACTGCTTTCATGTATATATTTGAGCATAGCAATGGTTTGATGTGGCTGCCACAAGATATCTCCCCAACAGGCATATAGTTCATGTAAGACGAAGTGACGTGAATTTACGGGATTCCCAATAGTAGCAAATGGGGAAGTGGTCGGCCATTGTTCCATATGCTAACGTGAATTCACGTTGAAAAGCGGTATCTCCTCTTACATGAACTATATACTCCCCACAAACCGTCTTTCATGTCTTTCTTCCCTTGCCTGAAAAAACTACGAGTACACAGGCTTTCAGTATACACACAGAAGAGGGCTAGAAGCTGTTCAGAACAAACAGTAACATTAGAGATACATTATTAATTCTTATAGGAATTCAGTACCCAAACCTATTCATGCCAACAAACAATCAACAGAAATCTACTTTAGAAAAAATGTGTGAAATAGTCCACCTACTCCAAAGGAATAACATCAGGACAGATAAATTGACTCTGGTGCAGAGAAATCAAAATGCCATACCATGGAATAATACAAACAAGAGCTTTATGGGCTTCAATATACACTCGTGGACACCTTGGTCTACAGGAACTAAAACTGGAGACCCAAATTATGAAAGTCTAGCTTCATGAATAGCATCAAAAACTTAATTTGACCTAGATAGAGGGAGATCACAATAGGTCATAGTTAAACTTGTACATGCTTCTAGCCCTTTACCAGCGGACTTTAATCTGTAGTATGAATGTGGAAAGCCTATTTACAGTCCATTAAAGATGAAATGCAAGGATTTTAGATTCTCTGATTATCTAAATGTTGGATGATGATAGAAATATCTGTCTTCTACCCCGCTTGATTTAATTTGAAGTATTTTATCTTTTTGAAGCTTTAAAATAGTTGGTAACCCAAGCCCAGATGAATTCACATTTGCAAAACGTCATCACTGATCTTTCCTTGATTCTTCTGTCCTGTCAGACCAGCTTCCTGAAGACTGAACATTACAAGCACCGATGTCTGATAAGACAGAGAAGCACTTTTCTAAAGCTACTAGGAGACAAATTACTTCAAATAAAACCAAACAAAGAAGATGAGTTAGGTAATGATAGAAAATCACCCCATGAAGAATATAAAAAGGAAATATGAAAACCATTTGCATTTACTTTTTAAATCATTAACTAGGGTTCGACCTTGATAAAATAGGTCAAGGTCAATCATCTTCAGTAGTCTTGAGAGTTGGCCAAAGGGGTAAAAATTGATAGACTTCTTTGCCATCACAATTCTCATCTCCGAACCATACGGAACGCAAACATGACAATTATCAGTGATTTACCGATTTCTGACCACAGCAACCTTGAACTCTGACCTCAAAAGGAATAGGATTTCTCTTTGCCCGATGGATAAGGTATATCCAAAGTTTGGTAATAATCCACGACTTGGAACTGAAGATATCAACAGCTTACAAATGTTAATAGAGGAATAGAGAGAACTCGATATCACATTACACGACCGTCTCATGACAGGCATATAACAATGCATATTGTTCAAAATACAAACAGAAGACATTGCCGTAAAAACCGGTTATTTTACTGGAATCTAATTTTCACGAATATCTATTTCGAGGAATACTTAAATTTCTGAAGTTGCACAATATTTTTTGTTTCAATGTCAATGTTAGCGAATTCACCCACTCAATGTTATTTGTGAAAAATAAACATACACAAGATGAGCCTGGTTTACAGTTACAGAAAGTCTTTCAAGAGGGAAATAATAAGTTAGGTAAAATAAGCTAGCTAAATGGTAGGTCTCCAATTACTTCAATCGTGTCATTTACAGTTTAAAACAGGTGATATACTGGATGATTGGAGTCCACTTTCTTCACAAACCAATTTCAAAATATACAGGACAATCCTTCTACATGCAGTTATCAATTCTGATCAATCTACACAATCAATGTTCAAATACAATTGTCTTCTCGCCATAGTTTCCTTAATATCCTATACCCATATCAGATCACGTCTCAAATTTAGGCCGGTGAATCGTGAAACTCGGTGCAACCTGAAATCCATGATTTCCAACCAATCAAATTGATCAATAAATAGGCTGATCTTGTACCATCACAGATATGAAATTACTGGCACTGCCGGTCATCTCCCGCTGTCAGAATTCTATCTATGTAAACCCTGTGTCTGATGTATGCAGCTCATTGGGGCCGACATGCTCACAGTGAGGTGGCGAAAAACAATTCCATTAAGAATCCTCTTTCAAGGCTGAAATGCAATTCCGATACAGCTGAACTTGAGCCTGAAAACAAAAATACAAAATATTTCATTTTTCATTTTCTTTTACCTGAGGCAATGTGATCTTTATAATGATACAGCATTATTAAAATGTCAAAATACATCACCACATAAATTGTATGAAATTGGAATTGTCTTTACTTTGACAGGTGTATTTTCATCTCTGCATTATCACAAACAATATGTTGGCTCTATGATGTTTATATATTGAGGGTCTAAACAAGACCACTGATTAATATAAACAAGAATACCTCGACCAGTAAAATATTCTCACACTGTTCTATGTTTTGCCCCCATATATGTGACGTTTTCTATTTAATTCTTGATATAATAGAATTTGAGTTTCCCTGAAGTTTTGTAAAGCTCAAGACATGACCTTCCTTAATCATAGAGTTTTTAACAGAAAATATGACATTTGTATTTTATTAAAGTGAAAATAGGTTAGTTCATTAGATTAACAAAGGTTAGGTTAATATTTAGGTTAGGTTGATATTTAGGTTAACAAACAGAGACAACGAAGAAAAAGAATAACAGACTATACTTACTTTGGCATGCTTCAATTCCAGCTCTACCAAATCTGCCATATTTTTACGAAAATAAGCTATTCGTCGCACTTTGAACTCTTTCAGCTCTGTAAGAGAAGAACATCGCGAGGAACACTATTAACAATGAATGTAACTATATTTTCATGAAATGTAGTCATTAATTCCCCCAACTCTAGAAAAAGCTGGAAAATGATCCAGAGAATTTCTCTTTTCTATAATAGCTAAATTAATTAATTACTTTTCGTTTGAAGGTAAACATTTAATACCAAATTTCTTAGTTCTTTCCTGGA
>JAVTVY010025000.1:0-115701 GCA_036873755.1 Hanleya hanleyi | reverse complement strand
ATTGTGGCACAGTTTACTAGTTCAGATAGCTAATAATATGTGCCTTGAATTCCAATAAATTTGCACCAAGCATGTATAAGATATGTGCTGTGAAAAATTGGGTATACTTTTCGAAAATATTACTGTTCAAAGTTGTGTAGAGTATTTAGTCTTGAAAAAATTGCGAAATAATAATAATATCCAGTTTCTCCACAAAAGCAGCTTTCAGAAAATATATAATATGATAAAATTGGTCAACAGCTTGTCGAGTAATTAAGCAAGAAGATAAGAGGTGTATATTGAGCCTTTGGCTAGGTCTCCCGCTACCTTAAATCTGATTCTATAACTCTTGGGTCAATAACATCGAGCTAACCGTGCAATTATTACACCATTTACCACGGTTATGTGAAATGTACATGTGTCAAATGCAGATGTTCATTGGGAGATTCCATTTCACAAGACGGATGAGGAAAGGGACGACTGCTTTCATACAAGTAACAATCGAATAAAACAAACAAATAAATTACAAGATGAAATTTCCTTCTCAAGTTTAACTGTTTATTCCATCGAGAAATTGATTAACAAAGCGACACAAATAGGCATATATCCACGTAATTTCCCAACAGATGACTCAGCTGACAAAATCACCCCATTTGAAAGATCACGCTCCAAAAGAGGAGAAAGGTTGTCAAAGTTTAAAATATGTTTTCAACCTTTCATTGTAATATTTGTTGATAATCATTTTGAGTAGTGCAATAGAATAGAAAAAAATGTTTTCATTGGCGTGCTAAATGGTTATTTTACGCACGGTTAGTGTGGGAAAGTTGATAAATTTTAGGGCGCGGGCTTCGCCAGTGCCCTAAAATATAAACTTTCCCACACTAACCATGCGTAAAATAATCATTCAGCACGCCTAAGTAAACATTATTTCTTAAATGTATGAGTCTTTAACTTAATGGTGTAATGTAGTGAATATGCACGTGTCCGACTACGGTTACAATACTGATATTACACACAACGCCATGTGCTTCAGAGGAGCGTAGGCTTTATGGATTACACACAATTTATTTCACGAATGATTTGTGTTTGTTTGAGATACTAGGAGTTACAGTGGCGACGAAAATGGAATGGTCAGAACTCAGAACTCTTCAACTGCAATTTGTTGCTTCTACTATACCATGAAAAGCACGTACAAATGTAACGTAGGGTTAGTCACATCACCAATTCCCAATTTTCCGATTCAGAGCACTCTGAAATATCTTTCAACGCGGTGGACTAAGTGTGTATCCAGGTTCGAAATAACGTGTCGTTTTGTCGTTTAATAACGTATATAGATAGAATACAAAAACAGTTAATTTTGTAAAAACGAGGTCACATTGGGCAATTCATGTATAAATTGTTACTATGTTCCATTTAGTATCAAGTCCTTGTATTTTTTACGGTAGGCCGTCCATGTTTCATTTCCTATACAAACGCCTTCTCCACGCCACCAGGCATCCACGTCCTCAAACCAAGATGGCGGCCTTTTAGTGTCGTGTGCTAAAGCACAAAGTCGACACCAAAAATAAGTGTTTATGAATTCCCCGGTACCTTTCCATTTGAAATATTCATTATAAAGGCCATCATTCTGGTCTAGAAGATTCAAGTAGTCTGCCAGAGCCTTGGGCGACTCGAAATCCTCCACATGAATGTAGGAATGAGGTGGAGCGGCCCGTTTGTAGTCCTCCGGAGCTGCCCCCATCACAATCGGGATCACATTGTGCCTGAAAAAAGAAGACAGTGTGGTTACTGCAAAAAAAACCCCCACAAAAACCCCCATGAGGAGTACTAGACTGGAATCCCTCCACTGCGCATGACTCGCTATCGGCCCAACGTTATTAGACGACGGCGGCCAGTCTATATAGGAGTACTGGCGACACTTCCAGTCGTCCAATCACAGTTGTTGTGTGTGGCACGTGGTTAATATTCTAATTCTTTATCCGGGCACGAACATGCAGACTCTCCGTGCGCATGCGTGCTGTCGCATAATTGTATATATTTTCGAGTAACCTCGTCCCCCGAGACTCTCTCCTGCGAGGAGAGTCGTGATCTCACTATCACGAAGGCATGATTGTTGAGATCGCGTATTTGAGCTTGTAGTAAGATAATGACCTATTCCTTGGTCGGATCAGTATCCTAGGTCACGGGGTTCGACAGGCATAATGTATACTTGCAAATAATGCAGGAAATAAAAATTCTGCGCTATTTCAGTCAGAGGTATCGTAAGTTTGTGCCTCTGGAGGAGCGAGAATCAGGACGCATAGCTACGGCAGTGCCTCTTGACACTAGCGTTTGTTACGTTCATAAAGTTAGACCGCGGTCCGCAGTTCGTCATTCAGCGACTCATAGCAGCGCCCCTAACAGCGCCCCCTGGCGTCAGATTTGGGATATAAATATGCGAAGATATAGAGCATGACATTCTCTCTTGCTATGTAGAGTTTGGAGTTCAAAGTACTCATAATAAAAAAAAATACAAATTTCCATATCTGAAGAAATAATTGCTGGTCCCCTCGAATAACGAACTACTAACTGCGAACCGCGGTCTAATTTTATGAACGTGCGTTTGTTGTATCACGATACGATTCTATTCTTGCTGTCACTGATCAAGGCGAAAAGTGAAATAAAACATAACGGTACCGGTACTAAATTATTGTGAAACATAGCGACAGTATGCCAAATGATTGATACTGTACGTGTATACAATCACTTGGAACGAAATTAATGAGTAGGCTTAAATATATTTTCCGTTTTTCCAGTTAAGCGGAAAGCATTATATACTTACTGTAAGCCGTTTTTAAAAAACTTCTCTGTAATGTAATCTCGGCAGTTCGAATTTTCAAACGCTAGATAAAATTTATATTCTCGGTCGAGTTTGTCAAAACACTCGTCTGCGAGGATATGCGGGCACTTCAATGGTCCACAACCACCATATATATCAACTTGTATGTGCTCTGATAGAGCGTTGGTGTACTGTCTCCGACCATTTCGAGCATTGCAGTTGGAGACAAACCAAGCTACTTTCTTGGTTTTCCCTTCGGCGTAGTTAATAGTCTGCTCCTTAATCAATACGGATGAATTGTATGGAACGAACTTTTCGTACGGCGTCACTATTGTTGAATCTCGCCGATAGGTGGCGGTCCAGTTGAAGTCTTTCCGGAATGGGGCAAATGATGGCGTATTGTCGGGAGACTCTAACAAATACAAAACCCAGGACTGGTATGACGGACGGAATCCAGGGGGCCTTGTCACCCCTTGTTGGAACAAAATCACATCGGCTATCTCCGCGTATTGTTGGTTCTGTACCAAATAACATGCGTTCACCGGACATTTTTGATCGACGAACGTTTGCTGTCCCACCATCATTCCCCAGTATATTGGAATAGTATACAGCAGTATTATTTTCAATCTTCGCTTTATTTTGGGATGTATACGCCTAAGTTCCTTCGGTACGTATTTCATTTGTGCAACAATTCTGTCATCGTCTTTGAACTTAGGGTCAGACCAGATTCGGGGGTCTTCAGAAAACGGCAGTGTTTCTCCCCAACCTTTCCTATCTAGAATTGTTGCCTCTCGCACATTATCCCGTAAGACATGCGCGTGAATCTTACTTCCGGTACCCTCGTGGTGAGATGTTCGTTGGAGATTGTGTTCTCGCTGAAGCCCCATTTCCTCCATCCAATTCTGATGAGTGGGTTCTGTAGTCCATGTATTTATGTAGATATTGATCATGAGCAAAATGCCAACGGAGACCACCAGCCCCCAACGTATTATTCCTCTACAGATCCGCATATCTGTAATGACTTGCGGATCTGAATACACTTCTCAGTCATACCTGTTGCATAGTGAATAAGAAATTCTACAAACTCCAGCTTTTAGGCTTCCTGTACTAGTCGAACGTTTACTATGTAATTCATGATTTAGCCTCTCTAATATTTCCACAACCATACAGGGTTTTGTCCATTTTAGACCAGGCAAATCCATGTTGGTAGAACAATCTCCAGGCAGATGTCCCGCGAATAAAAGCCACTGTGCATAGATACACGAATTCCAAGAAAAAAAGTCCCGTCCCGACATTATCGACGGCAATCGTAAACTATTTTCAGGTTTCACTCGTAATGACCTTGAATAGTCACACTTGTTGAACGATACACAGGTAGTTGTAAGTGAATACCGTTAGTCATAAACAGAAATATAGTGGGAATAATGGACAACGACCCAGTTTCTTTAGCACATTCAGTTTGTTGACAGATCTTTTCTTTGTTGTGTTATTTAGCGTTATGTGTTCGAATAGTGTTTGTGTAGCGGTGGTTCATGTTGTTTGTTAGCCTTCCATTCAATAGAGCCTTTCGTGTGGAAGTCCCATACGGCTCTCTTATTTGTTCGAAAGTGAGAACCATCTCATGCATCTCTCTTGCAGGAAACTATCCATGTTTATGTATACAAAGATTGTTTTTCTGTGAATTTGGCGCTGATGCTATTATATAAATTGGGTCATTGGATTATGGACGAGGAGATTCTTTAATGGACGACGGCTGAATATTGAATGACGGATCAGACGCTTGAATTTATTTGAAACTTTTTGAACTTTCGGGAAGTTCGATGCGGTCGCAACTCGACCAGTAGTATAGAAAGTGTATTTGACCTCGCATTAAATGCAACATCCGGGTTCTTTGTGAAGGTCACGTGATCTCCACAAAGGGCATTCAATAGGACAAATCCTCTTTCACACTCAATACGCGGTCAGCGGTCCTTCCTTTCAAAGTCGCCAAGAGTCACGTGAGCGGAAGTGACGTCATAAAGTGCTCTCAAATACGCCGTCAAATCCCCATTCACACTCAATACGCGGTCAGCGGTCATTCTTCCCAATCGGTCACGTGAGCGGAAGTGACGTAACAAAGGTCAGTTGCAAATTTCCAAGGTCAATGCGACCGAATTACCTCGTTCAATGGGGTCAAGAGTCACGTGAGCTGAAGTGAAGTTACAAAGTGTACTCAAATACGCGGTCAAATATTACAATGTACTATTACTCCTCAATTCTTGGGTGATCTATAAATAGAACTGACGTCATGATCTATAAATAGAACAGGGTTTCTCCACTGGGAATCCCCGTCTCTCGATGACGTCATCGGGGCCCAGCAAATTTCAGCATGTTGTCTTCCGTGTTATGAATGCATTTGATACATACACCCACACGTTAGTATTATATAATATAACATGGTACAATCGCTCACAAAATGTCAAAAACATCCATGCAGGTCCGTATGAGCGCCCGCCTGTCAAATTCCCGGATGATATGAAAAATAAGATCGTAGCGCCATCTATACACTTTGGACGCAAGGACGACAACTCTGACGGGGCAATAACTCTGTTGGCGGCTGTCCCAAGGAGTATTAGGTAGGAGTATTGGGGTGGTCATTTTTTCGTTCTTGGGAATTTTACTATGGGGTGTGGCATCTTGTTTTCGCTGTCTCACCCTGTACAAGACTATTATTGGGGTCTCGTGGCCATGGGGAGGCGTTTGTTGAAAAGTTCTGATGACGCATGCGTAGTAAATAGGCAGATCGGGTGCGCGTTTTAAAGACAAGGTGAATTATCTTTCGTCCGAATGGGCCGTGGGAGGTGTCAATATGTAGCGCCTGTGGGGGAACGTCCGACTGCACAGGTGTGGCGTGGAAGGAAGGCTATATTGCGCATGCGCAGTCGAGGAGTAGTAGCGAAAGTGGACATTTTGGAGGAGCGCACGGGCGTATTTGAGAGATTGAGGGGCTATATCGCATCCAAATACCGCGTGCTGAGTCTCATATTGAAGCTCTTGCGGTGTAGACCACCACTTGATCGATGTCCATGTCATTAGTGACGTCACTTGTGACGTCATCAGGAGGAGTAGTAGCGAAAGCGGGCATTTTGGGGGTGCGTTGTTGTGTGTTTGAGTGACTGAGCGGCCGTTCTTGGTCCGAATGGGTCGTGGGAGGCCGCACAGTGAAATCACTCGTGGATGGGGCTGGATGGGTGGCACTTCGGCGCTCATGCGCAGTAGAAAAAGTGCATGGGAATAGACGTTTTGAGATCGTGATGGGCCAGTATTGGTTAGAATGGGGTGCGGGAGGTGTCATAGTGAAGCACTCGTGGAGGAGTCTCCGACTGGGCGGGTGTGGCGTGGAAATAGGGGCTACGGAGCGCAAGCGCAGTAGAAAAAGAGCAAGGGAATGAACGTTTTGAGGTCGAGATGGACCCATAGGGGTCGGAATGGATCGTGTGAGGTATGCTAGTCAAGCACTCATGAACTAGAGTCAGACTGGGAATAGTATGCGCCTGTGCACTCGGGAAGTAGTAGATAAAGGGGAAATTCGGAAGTGCAAATGAGCACATTTGGGGAGAGGTGGCCATGTTCGCTCTCGTTTCTTCGCTACCTCTCCCCACAGGCGGTTCATACTCCATGTAAGAATCACGAGACAATGAATACAAAAGCCAAGTCTGGGAACAACAATATGTCTACACTTCAGCCTTTTCAGCTGCACAAAGACTCAGACAATGGCTTCCTACATGAAGTATCTACCCCACAGACGCTACACATTGACACCTCCAACAGCCCATTCGGACCACGGATAATCCACCTCGACTCCAAAACGCCCATCCCCGATCTGCCTATTTACTACGCATGCGCCATCAGAACTTTTCAACAAAAGTCATCCCATGGCCACGAGATCCCAACAATCGTCTTGTACAGGGTGAGACAGCAAAAAGAAGATGCCACGCCCCATAGTAAATCCACAAGAAAAAAGGACTACCCCAATACTCCTAACTAATACTCCTTGGGACCGCCCATTCTATTTACAGATCACGACGTTAGTTCTATTAAGTGCACTTTGTGACGTCACTTCCGCTCACCTGACTCTTGACCCCTTTGAAATACGCTGACCGTGTATTGAGTGTGAAAGAAAGGGCCGCGAATTGAGTGTGAAAGGCGATTTGTCCTCGTATTGAGCGCACTTTGTGGAGGTCACGGTCACGCGACCTCCACGAAGAGCCCGGATGTTGCACTCAATCCGGTCAAATACCCTTTCTATACAACTTCGACCTCTCAAATCGAGTCCGATTACGCAAATCCAGTCCCTCTCCGTTCCGGAGCCAAATGCTCATCATTCTCAAGATCTCTCTTATTTTAGCTCAGATTTTGAGCCAATCACCAAGTCAGCAGAGTTTCTGTTGCTTGCTGGATCGGCGCCACAAGCCATCAGAATAAGAGGTTTTGGGAGAGTGGGTGGGGGGTGGTTTTAGGGTGAATTGTCGAAATATGGGAATCCGAGGCTTTATATAGAAACAAAGTATGGGGTTATGCATAGAGACCCTTATCTCGACAGTTAACCCTAAAGCCACCCCACCGTCCCAAAACTCTTGTTTTGAGAGCCTGTAATCGGCATACAGCATCCGCTACACTACGTATCGCAGCTACAAACATTCAGGGTGCTTTCGAGAACAAACACGCGAAGTACACCAACTAGTTGCGGGTGCTATAGTTCTGTGCACACATCAGTTATCGGTGTGATAGAAACGGTGGTCCCCAGAGACCAGTGTACGGTCTCCGATATTCAAGTGACCCTTTTCAGATGTCAGTGTCCGGACTGGGTTAAATCATAGCAAGTGGACACTCATATCTGAGGGACCACCGTTTTTGTCACACCGGTATAGAAGTACAGGTAATATAGAAAACAAAGACAATGTGTTTTATGAATAACCCCCAAAAATAACATTTATTCACGTAATAGTTGCACACCTTCAAAAATACATTTTCCAGAGGAGATTAAGAACGTAATAACAGAATACTCCCCTAGGCGTGAACTCACACTTTTTTCCAATGGCAGGGAAATGCAAAGGAGTAGTGGCGTTTGCATACGAAAACCTCCCTTAGCTGTTACGTTAGTGAAACCAACAATTAATTGGTCCAATTCTGCACACAAATCTGTGTTTTGTACAGACAAAATACCCAAGTTGTATTCCGTAAACGCTCACAGTTAAAATAACAAAAAACAGCATCAACGGACGTTTGAAATGGATCTTTCGTTCTTTTTCGCATACAATTCAGCATGGAATTTTTAATATATCTAAAATAAGACAGGATGAACCAAAATGAAATAGTGACATTGAAAGCATAATTACTTTTGGTTCAAGGTGTTTTACGCAACTGTTAACTGTCAGCGTCTATAGTATAAAACTTCGATATTTTGTTTGCACGAAACACTTTTTTTATGCAAAAGTGAAGACATTATTGTTTGGTTTTGCTAACTTAACAGGTAAGAGACATTGTCCTATGTTAACGTCACTATTCCTTTCAAGGGCAATACATTTGTGATCCAATCGAATGGACAATGGCTAGAACATCACTTGTGAACAATGTGGAATGACCGCTAAGGCACGATGAGCATTTAATGAGCATGTGATGCTCAACTGAAGATATGATGCTCAATTAGAGATACGTCAAGTCATTTTGTTCCGTTAAAATAATTCTGCATATATATATCTATCTTCTAGTAGACTATTTTTTATCCACCTGAATATTGTCATAGAAATGTCAGTTTTCTGAACTTAGTATTAATATCATATAAACGGAATTCTTTGCAATTAATCCGATCTAGAATGACACGTATATTATGTTGAAACACCTTCCCTGAAAATGCAAAATGGGCGCAATGTTTTCATTTGTGAGTCGATTGCCTTGACAACATTACAACAACAAAAAAAGAAAAAAAGAGCATTCTGGCAATATCATCACACAGAAATACATACATGTACAAGTTTCTGAGATAATTTGCCATTGACCTGAAACGGACAATAATTTAATTACAAAAAATAATCAGCGAAAGTGGAGATCACTTAAATTGCAAAGATCCACGACCATATCCATTTCCAATGTGATATTCTCTAAATTATAATTCCAGTCTCCTTGGCAAGCAATCGAAGTCGGAGCAAGATGCTTGTCAATATAGAGTTGCCTCCCTGTAACCTAAACTGAATTCCTGACACCACTACACGAGTTCGAATCTTAATAAATTAATATCCTATTAATGTTCCCCAATAGTATATGTCGCTGTGTAGGATCTTACTGATTTCAATTGAATTTGGTGTTCAGAGCGCCCAGGTCATGACTATTTAATAGTCTCGTGACATCACGGCCGCATCACCTGACTTGCAGACGTGGAGGGGGGATAGGGTCATCATATCCGCTTCAACTCAAAGTTTATGCCAAGGACCAGTCCATATTTCTACACCGCATTATGGTGCCAATGTTGCGCGGCATCATCAGAATATAACCCCTAACATTATGTTCCCTTCAAAGCACTGAAGAGTTCTGGGGATTGGTCGACACTCGTGTTAGTGCAAGTCGGTCAGATCCCACAAACGACATATCTAACTGGGGGAGCAGATAGGATTTAATTTTAATTAGATTGCACGAGTTCATGTTTTTTCTCCTTCATATTGATCAAGTTCATGAAACATTTAATCACAACCTTTCGATTCAAATGATTCAAAATTGAATTAAAAATAGCTCAGTATTATATCAACATCATAAAACCCAGGCGACAGAGCCATTTAAAAAAAGTATGTAAAGCCAAACCAATAAAATAACAGATCGTAGTTATTAATTAAATATACAACCATATTTAAAATCGATAAAATCAATGGAATCAACAATTGAAACAAGAAATCTTGGAACGATGAGAACAGGAATGTTAAAAATATACGAGATGAAACAATTCTGTTAATCCAACTATGAACAGCTACAATTGTTACTTTAAAACTTATGTACAGGGTTCAGTTAACTCAAATATACGCTATTGACACCTCGGCTTCTCACGATGACTTCACCCGGTTAAAATACACCTTTCCGTCATGTGCGTAATAAAAAAGCTACTTTAGTGGCATAGAGTTTAATAAAAAAAGAGCAATGATGAGCACCAGCCGAGCTTGTATAAGAAGTGGGGACAGGTATTTTCTGAATCTAGTAGTGATTTTTTAGTGTGATGAGCATTTTTCGAGTGAAAAGTAGGGGACGTGATTTGCACATAGTACTCTCCCTTATCTCAATGGAACGTAGGCCTACATGATGAGTAGGCCTACAAATAATGACAGCGTATGAGTATTACTTTGTAAAGACACTTCAAACGTAAATTAATGGTATACAGCACTTCAGCATTTTGAAAAAAATCAAATCTCTGCGTAACTTGTTTCATTGTGTGAAAATGAAGAAAAAAACCCCGGGCAAAAGATACCCAAATTCCACAATCTACGTCAAACAAAGGCCACCATGAATTTATTAAGTAAAATATCATAACACTTTTTCTTTGGCATATCATTACCATTTTCCTGTGCCTGAACAAGTCGACGAAGTAGACACGATAGTTCGCAGGACCTGCACAACAAATTTAGACAATTCTTATCTCTATAGGCCTATACCTTCTCATACTTCACTTAGTGATTCATAACTACAATGATGAATGTAATGATCTAGTAAAACAAAGAAGTAGCTATGTTTACATAAGCGATACTCCTTTGGCTGTTAAGTTGTAAAACCAAATATTAATTTCTTAAATCTTGCACGAAATGCTTATATTTTAAAAACCCCGAGTCAAAGGTGACATAAAACAGCGTCAACTGACGTGTGAAGTTCGGCTCTGTCTGTTTTTGGCATGGATTTTAAGATATTTTTGGAGATATTAAAAAATCCATGCAGGCTAAAATATATAGGAAAAATTTCCACTTTTGAATCTGAGCTTTTACAATATGAAATTTGGGCATTATTTCTGAGCTTTTTGTGAGGAATTGAAGGATAAATTTATGGGTTCGCAAACATAACGGCTAAAGGAGTTTGGCCTATGTGAACGTAACTATTCTTTTATTCTTATATAATTTCTTCAGTGCTGTCTCCAAAACATAATGATATTCCCCAATCTGATTAAAAACCAGATCTAAAAAAAAAAAAAAAGAAAAAAAAAAAAATGCTCTCCAGCTTACATGTCCCCGATTTAGGATCTGGGACATTAAAAATACATAGATCTCGGATCTCAGATCAAGAAACATAAAATTACATTTTCTCTAAAAATCCAGTATTGCGTATGAGCGACAAATCGAATCTGGCACACGAGGTTTGAAAATGTGGAACGTCATATTACTAGATAGTCCTATGCTGAGTCTGGGATACAATACATGTTATATCTCAGGCTGAATCTAGGATACAGGAGTCCCAAGCTGAATAAACCAGCGTTAACCATGGAATTATCCATCTTCATACACCTGACAGCTTCTACGTTCACACTTCTAATTAGAAGTTCGCACTTCTGAGTGTGAACAGAGAAATCGGCGTGCGATGAAGCTGGGAATTAGCGATATTGCATGCGGCTGCTAGAGCATAACATTACTTGGGAAAACAGGTCATTCACATAAACAGCTAGCAGATACACATGATCAATTCGACAAACAATAATCACTTGGGTCACCATAATCTCATGTGTTCTAACATGATAAAAACAGTACAGTCATTCACTCTCCATCGAGTATTGCTGGAAATGTATGGAGTTCGAGAGTGACCACAGAAAAAACTGTAAAAATGACTTTTTATTGAATAGCACAGTAGCTTGTGGATGAGAGCTGAGAGCATTTGGATTATTTGCAACCCCGGGATATTATAGTATATGTATATACAAGTAGCCCTGAGTTGAATTATATGTAATTCATCCCCTCATGTATGAATAAAATAAGTTCATTACACTCTTTCGACTTCGTGTAGTAGGTACTAGGCATGCTCGATAACACCTTATCACAGAGCTCTCAAATTTGCAAAAATTAAATTAAAATTTGTGATTACTTTGTGTCTCGTGGACACTCTATATATATATACAAACATAACCTTTCATTTGATATGATCTATCAGATAAAACAACAAAACTCAACATTGATCAATGTACGGGAAAATCATCATCATGATTTGAGTGACAACACTCTCTCATCCACAACCTCGAAGATATGTTCCTCACATATTCCATAACTAAAGTATAAGAATTATCAAGATGAGGGGCACGCAGTATAGACGGATGGAATGTCGGCAAGTTTCAGGCGAGCAATCTGTCCTAAATGGTGAAGGAGGGGCATGGCCCAATTCTGATTGAAATAAATGCGTTAGGATAATTTTGCGGGGAATTGTGGATACAAACATATGATGTGTATTGACATTATGAAAACCACATAAAAAAAATAGATTTTCCAAAAATGTGGATACATACACTCTATAGGTGATTTTATCAACATGGTGATAACCCCTGTATTTTATAATTCATCGTTATCAAAGCCGTATGGTCATAGTTCTCCGACGACTTGGGTCTCTCGATGGCCAAGAAAAATACAACTTCAACGAATTGTTTGTTTCTTTGAATAATAGATGGACAGGGCCATTACGTAGAATTCAGCCAATCAAACAATTACCTACTCTTCACCTTGCAGTTGACATCAAATTTGGACATCAAAGTATCCCTTCCTCATCAATACGAGTAGACAAAATAACAATGGATGTCTTACAACTATGTATGTCTTACGCCGTGGATGGATGAATAAGCCGGATGAGAAGGGGAAAAGAATTGTATCGACGACACTTCTTCCCGACCAAATCTTCGTCCAAAACATTTTTTCAAACTTTCAGTTTAAAAGTTAGTCTCTGGTATTTAGTTCTGCAGAAGTGTTAACATTGTTAATAAGATAGACGCTAGGTGTATCCACATTTTTTACAAAATGCCGATTTCACGACTCACGAAAATGTGGAAACACTTCCTACGTAGGCGATGTATCCACAAAACATTTTATCAGCCTTGTCGCTTATTCTGATTTGAGAACATCGCCCTCTCATCGGCGAGATCTTCTCCGTCGTGAGCTGGAGCCGCCCTGCGATTGGTCGGTTTGCCAAAGTACTCTAAACACAGAGGAGATTGCGCAATCTCATCACAGGGGCCATTGGACCCTGACTGCAATCGAATACTCCAGCAGAGTTCCGAAGAACTTTCTGCGATATTCTGGGACTGACCATACACTGAATGCAGATTCGTTGAGAACGCGCAGAAAAACAAGAATCTAACCTCTTTAACGGTGTAACTTATTAATTAAATACATTTGGAATATATTTTTTTAAGAAACAAATGCTATTAGCAGGTAGACAGAATGATTATATTGCGGAGTAATCTCAGCGCTGAGATCGAGTTAACGATATTTCAATTGCGGGCAGTGCTTGAAGCCAAGACGGAATTCGTTCAGCTGACATGCGCTGTTCGGATTTTGGCGATACCGATGTTCTTCGATCTACATCAGAGGGAAGGAAAATAGGGAGCGTTTTTAAGATCTTAAATAAGTTCAATCAGATTTGGCAACAGGCCATGGTACATGCTACAGAAAGGCAACATAGAATTCCTAACTTGAGAGACAGAGGTTTGGTTCAAGAATAGAGAAGGCTACTGCAAATCATAGCCTTTCTGTTCGAAAAGTGTTCTGATCCTTCAACATTTGCAGGCTAACACATATTGGGGTAATTTTAGCCGATCAGAGACTCCCTTCCCTCTCCATATACACATCCACAGCGTTGCGTCATACATGGGCGGCCTCTAATTTCTTAAGACGGAACACAAAGAGCCAAGGAGGAGCTCTATTCTTATGGTGAGTTTCATCCTCTATATGTGGAGTACAAAAGCTTGTTATTTCTTTGTTTCGAATTCAAAGGCCTAACAAAGAATCAGAATATTACATACTCAGTTCTGTCGGATAAGTTTGTCGAAGTGGACGGATTGAGCGGTTGTCATATACATGTATTCCCCTCAGCCGCTGATTAGAAGGCAAGAATGGACTCTTTAAAACCACTATTATGCTGATTAGATATCAAGAGGCTATTCTTTTACGATAGTCCGTCCATCTTTCACTTCCTATACACACTCCTTCTCCACGCCACCACTCCTCTACATCCTCAAACCAAGATGGCGGCCTTTTGGTGTCGTGCGCCATCGCACAGAGTCGACACCAAAAGTACGTGTTTATAAATTCGCCTGTGCCTTTCCACTTGAAATATTCATTATAAAGGCCATCGTTTTGGTCTAGAAGATGCAAGTAGTCCGCCAGAGCCTTGGGTGACTCGAAATCCTCCACATGAATGTAGGAATGAGGTGGAGCGGCCCGTTTGTAGTCCTCCGGAGCTGCCCCCATCACAATCGGGATCACATTGTGCCTGGAAAAGAAAACAAGATAATGAGTCCCAGACAAACTTAAATAATAAAGAGGCATAATAACGTTTGCGTTTAGCCGTCGTTACATATATATTAGGTACTGAAGATGTTCTTGGTGTTGGGATATACTGGCGTACGTATCGTCGTTATATAGTATTTACCGGCCTCCTTTCTAAATGTACCCATTTACGAACGTATTGTCGTTGGAACTTATCGGCGTCATTGATTTTCATGCATATCGGCGTCAGTGTCGTTGGTACATATCGGCATCATGGTCATTTTTACGGATCGGCTTTCTTATCGCTGGTTCGAAATCGAAAATCACAATTGCTGGTACATATCGACGTCAGTGTCGTTAACAGATATTGAGGTCATTGTCGTTCGTACATATCGGTGTCGTTGTCGGCAGTATATATCGACATTAGTTTCGTTAGTACATGTCGCCGCCATTGTCGTCAGTACAGATCGGCGTCATTGTTGTTAGTACATATTGGCGTCATTATCAGTACATTGTCGATAGTATCGTCGATACAAAACGGTAAATTGTGTCAGTGCGTATTGGGGTCATTGCCGTTAGTATATATTGCCAGTGTCGATATATCGATGTAATTGTCGTAAGTGTCGTTAATACCGGTACATATAGTCGCCAATGTCGCCAGTACAGATCGGCGTCATTGTCGTTAGTACATAATATCGTCAGTGTCGTTAATAGCGGTACTTATCTATGTCGTTGTCGTTAGTAGATACTGGCGATCTTGTCGTTATTACATGTCGTTGCCATTGTTGTAGTACATGTACATCTCCACCTCCTTGTCGTTTAAATAGTACATATCGGCGTCATCCTCATCAGTACGTATCGGTGTCATTTTTACTAGTACATCTCAGCGTCATTGTTCAACTTTATTTGACCGCAAATGGTTGACCTCAGGATCAATACAGGACCGAGTCATACCAATTCAATTCAATTCAATTCAATTCAATTCACTTTATTGTACCAAACACCCAACAGAGGGCAGTGTACAAATTACTGCAACACAATATTAAACTAAGCAACAGAATAATATGACGACTAGAATGAAGCAAGTCTAATATGCTAATGAATATGAGCTAATATGCATAATGAATAATGAATGCATAATGAATAATGAATGAATGAGCTAATATGCTAGAATGGAGCATTTCTCTAAGTCTATGAATATCTTATATGTACATACAGAAATACCTGCAGATTTGAAAAATGGAACTTGTTGCCTCCTCTCTTAGCGCTCAACAATACTATGATATATCATGGACTCGTTGGACCGGTATCTGAATAATGTGACGAGGTGAAATATCTGCCTATGATATGGTACTTTGGTAAGATGGCGTTGAGATCGCTCTGTCGCATGGTCTTTGCCATTATTTCACTCAGGCAGTTTTCCTACCACAGGTTCACACTAATTTAAATCGTGTTGTTAAAGTCACAGTATAATTTGTGAGGGGAAAATCTAAATCCAAAGTAGTCGGTTGAAATGATACAGTGAATGAGAGTCGACTTCTGGTTAGTTCCAGAAAGATTCGTAAATAGATTGCTCGTCCTGGTATATGTTAAAGCTGCACTCGTAGACAACACGGTGTTACATGGGAGAAAAGCTTTTGTCTTGAACCGCTTTATTGTGTAAATAAGACTTTAGGGCTATAAAACGTCTTTCGGATTTTTTAGCGAAAAAAGTGAATGGATCATAAATTTGAGTTTCTGTCGGATATCGAGATGTAAGCGTCCGTGAATTCCCAGGGGGTTCTCATTTGGTCGTCCATCACGTCTGGAATAGAGTGCATAGGCTCCAACTGTGACGCACGACTTTGGTCGCGATTCTTTATCCGGGGGATTACGTATAATGCATCTAACAGCCGCAACATTTGCACTATGTAAGCCAAGATCTGACATGGCTAAATCCCGCAGTTCTCGCGACAGAAACCGCAAGTCTAGAAGACGATTTCAGGGAGCTAATATAAGGATGTGGTCGTATACAAAACGTGAGGTTTTCTGATCTCTCTTGCACAAAGGTCCGTGTATAAGACAGAGGGGGTTGTCGTGAAAATATTTCAAACCGTGCTTTAAGGTGTTTTATCTTCGCACTTCCTTGAGAAATAGATGTCATTAGTCCGCCAGTGATATAACGGACCTCAAAGACTGACAAGTATTTACACTTTGGCGTAATTGAAACTTAATTATAAATTAATGCAACATTATTTGGATGATTGTCATTGAAGATTCTTGATGAAGGTAATTAATACCTGTAGACTGAAAATACCTACAACAATCTGTTAAGGGGCGGTCTAACATGCCCACTGATTGGCTGAACGCGAATCATCACGCGCCTCCATTAGAAACGCTCTGATTGGTTACTCTAGTTTTAGAGCGAGGATATCTCTGGGATATCATGTTCTGGGTGCCTGTGATCACTGTGGGGAGGTTGGAGCTGACGTACAGTCGGACTAGTGTACGCCCGCACTCTGAGGGTGGGAAATCTCACCCTCGATAAAGCCTCGTTCACAAGACCATCAAGTTCTGGAGGAACAGGTTAGCAGTCTATCATAAATGGCGTGGACCCCAAGGCAAAGCGTTATGATATTTATCCAATATATAGTACATGTGGGTGAACCTCTCGCACAATGTCCGAATGTGGAATAGCCATTTTAAACCATATACCATGTGATTATGGTTACAAAAGATTTTTCCAGAAGAAAAAATCAGCTCGGACGCATTGTCTTAAACTGAATCGAAATCTTCCGACTTCCATCCACTGTCCAGACTTGACTTTGGCATTCTAATCCGGCCATATATTCATTATTGGCAAGCTGCAATGGAGATGTAATAGTTGGCCGACAATATTGTCCCGGTATCACCAATGAGAAAAATACCATGCGTACACAATGTGGAGATTGGGCTGAGGCCAAACAGATCATTTGTTAGGGCCATCAACACATATTTCATACATGGTTGCTTCCCTTTGAGCGTCGCTTTCCCGTCAACCCTGAATCATTCAACCTGTAACCATCTGGGTCATCTATACGCGGTAAGACATCTTATGGATGGCGAAGTGTACGCAAATGCCTTGAATTGTTAGGCGTTAAAATAGGGTGTGTTAGCTGACGAAATAGTATTGGAACAGGAACTTTTCGGACTCAGAGCATAGCATACTATAGGATTTATTATACCTCTTGAATATTCATGAGGCTGTTCTGGTATTTCATTGGTCAAACTTTAGCCAGCCACGAATCAATAATTTTCACTCCCTGACCCAGCTGATGAGGGTGATATATTTGTCAGGCGAAGCGCGTGAGATGGAGTCAATATTGTGATCACGTGATCAATGTTTACACGTGCCGTCTGAGTTGAAGCAAATATGACGGACGGTCACCCCTTCGTGATGAAAACGACGAAACTGCCAATTACACTGCGATTTCAAAATTAGCACAGTGATGGGCGGGGAGATTCGTGGCTACCCCTTAATATAAAAATTCGGCCAGAATTCGGCCTGGGTCAGATCTGCTCCGTCACGCGTTTATAATAAATTTATATAATAACGTATATGCCTGTCCTAAATCGGCTCTTCCAGAAAATAGAACACGAAATTAAAAAAATACCTGCGTCGCCGCAACACAGTCTTTTACCAGAAACAAAAGATTTTTATTGGCCTTAGCATGCCTATATTGCACCATTTATTTCGTCGTGAATGCACCCCGAGTTCTATATGGTTCCAACTGTCCCCCACTACTTAAAGGTCAACCCAAACGCTCTGAGGTCAAAAATATAAAAAAATAGTCCTTTCGATTCTGAAAATAATGATATTTTTTTCATAATTTTGTGCAGTCTGGTTGGCGAGATATTGCCGTTTGAAAGGTGAAAATCGCTCTCCTGTCAATTCCAGCTGTGACGTCACGGAGGGAAGCCGTCTTGTATTCTCTATGTTAAAGCCGTATACCACAGTCGTATGTAGCTGCTGATTTCTGGAGATTTTCGGAGTATCGGGGCATCATTTTTTAAATATGCCGCGACGTTGTGTAGTGGGAGGTTGCAGTTTTACTACAGATGACGGTGTTAGTATTCATTTGTGGCCCAAAGACGAGAAAATCGCTGCAAATTGGACGAAATTTGTACGCAACACGAGAGTGTGGAAAGAGGGCCCGAGCCAGTACTCGTATAATTTGCTCGGCACATTTTGACAGAAAGACATCATTCGAGGACATCTACAGCGTAGCAGTTGAATTCGGGTACAAACCAAAACTAAAGAGAACAGCTATTCCAACTATCAAACGTAAGAACAATCAGAATGTGACGGCAAAGAAATCGGACAAGGAGAATCTATCACGGACATCGGCTGAACGAACCTAGCCTGCAAGCGAGGCCTCGGGCAGGGGGACGGCTGTACATGCCCTGCTCGCTCTCGCGTGGCATTTGTTGCTTGAGCACCTACAGGTTAGACTGGATGAGTCTCTATTTCATATATACACGTTTAACCATTTGTTCCAATGTGTCTTAATGTCTGTATTTGTATGTTCAATTTTATTCATTCTATGTATGCGTTTTTAGCCAAATGTTGGCACAAACTTCACGCAAATAAATTATCTAAATTATATACTATTTAATAATAATAATAAAATGATCTTTCATAAATATATATACGTTTGATAAGTAAATAAATAAAAAACACCAATTGGAGTGAATGGCTGTAGATACAGAAGTGATAATTATACTTTCATAATCCCTTGACATTTGAGATTGTGGGAATATCATTCGATTTCAATTTAATTGAGGTAATTTGTCGAAAATTGAGCAAATGTGAATGCCGATCCACTCACCACGGCTTACTTTTCGCCATGAATGTCCAAAGTTTTTTTATCAAACTATATAATTCTGAAATTGGTATTTCATGGGGATTATGGGAAAACAAACAAAATTCAAGTCGGACGTATATCAGTAGAGTTATCTAACCCAGAAACTCTGGCTGTGATAGGTAAATTTAGGGTAAGGGGGCGTGGCATTCCTATCACAGCCGAGATCGCACCTAGGTTAAATTTTAGCGATAAAAATTCGTCTCGCGAAGAGCAACTTTTCGCTGACGAAAATAACGAAACGGGAGAGAAAAAATATGCCAATTTGATACAGTTTGACCGACCTGAGCTTCTTTCACCATGTACCATCTCTAATGACTGTTTGGGACTCCAAAAAATTAGTGACGACGAAGAAAACACAATAAACGCTCGATTTCGATGTTTACCGCCATTTCCTCAGATTACAGCTCAACGAGACTTGGCCGCGCGTGCGCACTAGTATCGTGACCTTTCTGATCTGACTATGGTGAAATGGACGAGTCACGTGGTCAGAAAGGTCAATCGCGTTGGAAATCTCGAGCTCTCAACGAGACTGAAAATGGCGGCAACTTGACGAGTTAGATGACAAAATTAGAGTTTGGAAGAAGATTTCGTCTAACGGAATGAGTCATTAGTTCATTATCAAAGTTCTGGAGATGCCAAATCATATTATTTATTCGATAAAATGCTTTTCGTGCCTTTGTCTCAATTCCCCACGCCGTGTGCAGTTGAAGATCTCGAGCGACTGACGTCTTATTTATTTTTTTCCTTTTCGGTCTGTATATGTGATTCGGGCTAAAGGGGTCAGCAACAACAATAATAAAAAAAAAAAAAATAGACCCCTTAGCCGATGTTTTCGGGCTATAGAGTTATCAACAGTTTACTGTCCATACTGCCGAATCCCGGAGTTTATCCCTTCGAAAAGGCTGCCTCGGTCAGTAACAACAATAACAACACAGATGTGCTCGTTCGTTACATCACAGAATCGTTCTACATTCAATACAGTTTGAAATATATGGACATTTGGTCTTATAGATGACGATAATAAGGTTTCCAGTCATTGCATACCAATCTGTATTCAACAAACGACCTCTCCGAATCCTGTCGTCGTCGAGTTCCACGTTGTCAGAGTGATTGTCACTGTCAGAATCGGAGCCGTACGGCTCAAATTGATAGGGCTGAATTCCGCCGTTGGTCGGCAAACAACTGTTAATTTGCCCGTCATCATCCTCCTCTATGTCTATTTCATCTTCTTGGCGAAAAATATTTCCATCTAAGCAGCTGATATCGCTCGAATCGACATCTGAACCGGAGCTCTGACTGCACTCGCTTTCCATGTTATCCGCTGTTTTTCTCAGGCAACTTCCCTGCGTGACGTCATCAACCCAGCTGTGAAAGTGTGGAAAAGCCCACTTTGCTCCCATATTACGTGTGTTTCTGATCAGATTAGAATTTTTTCAATATTTTTTTCATACAAAGTGAAGTATGAACTATGATTTTTAAGGATTTTTAGACCAAAAAAAATTCCGTTTGGGTTGACCTTTAAAACATTGCATATCGCACGTGTAAGTTAATTACGAGCCTCGTCAAAAGACTTCTTCATCACGACCCAATCGATGTACAATTCAACCGCGTGTCCAAAGGATTAAAAACCAATAAACTTTCTTTAAGCCGTAGCTGATCTAGTAGCGCCTATATGCAAATGCCACCTAAACTTAAGACAACACTGGAAGTAGGGGTCACACTTTCCCCCAAAATGTGGTTAAACGAGTTTAAATTGCCGTTCTCTGACAAACTTCAAAATGCACTGACGCTGTCCTTAAAGTGTAAGAAAAAAGAAAACTGTCTATCATATGTGTGAAAATCCCCGCGGAGACTTAAGCCCATATCAGTTGCCAAGAAATGGTTTAAAATGGGAGCCATTTCTATTGACTGTAGCCTGACAATGGATCATATATCAGCTACTGAACCAGCTGTTCCGGAATACGTAGGAGATACTTGAGAATTTAAGATTAGTAAACTTTATTTTATACCTTGTGAATATCTGCTCACAGGCCAGTAAAATTCTGAAGTTTTAATCCCATCCTCCTTGAATCGAAGTGTCAATCGTTATAAATGTATTCCCCCACTCCCCGCTTCCCCAATCCGTCGTTTGAATAGTCCTGATGTAAATTATAGGGTGATGTAAATATTTCAATTTTCGATGCAGGTTTATTGTTGTTAATAGTTTATGCTCATGAAATAATTTTAAAACATTAACCAAAAATGTTAAGAGCCCGTTCTATATCCAACACCAAGGTTTTTCAGGGCTGGTTTGCATAAATTGGCACTATCAAAGAAAGAGACGGCAAAGGCGTCACATCCGACGTTCAATATTCAGCCGTCGTCCACAAAAGGATTTCTGCGTCGTTAAAAAAAAAGTTAATCACTTCGACTGTACCAGGACATCCTTAACCTCCATTCTGAGAGGTACACTCTTAAAAGGCTAATGTAAGATTTAACATCGAGTGTTGGAGGAGGGAAAGCATATGGAAAGTGTTGTATTTATATACGGTAAGTGTAAAATGCAACATTTTAAGCTGTTGTATCCAACACTTAAAAGTGGTGAATAAAATACTTTCTAAGTGCTTTCCCTCCTCCAACACTCTAGATGTTAAATCTAACATTAGCGTTTTAAACGTTCATAAAATTAGACCGCGGTTCGCAGTTCGTTATTCCAGTAACGGGGACCAGTCATTCAGCGACTCATAACAGCGCCCCTAGCAGCGTCCCCTGGTGTCAGATTTGGGATATGAATATAGGCAAATATATAGACCATGACATTCTCTCTTGCTTTGCAGAGTTTGGAGTTCAAAGTACGCATAATAAAAAAATGACAGATTTCCATATCTGAATAAATAATTGCTTGTCCCCTCGAATAACGAACTGCGAACCGCGGTCTAGCTTTATGAACGTGCGTTTTATTAAGAGCGTACTTCTCTCTAACATGTTTCACGTTGAGATTTCACATATAAATATATAAATAATGTTCCCCAAAAGCTGCAAAAAAGCAAAAATTAGATACTTACTGTAATCCATTGACAAAAAACTTCTCCGTAATATAATCTCTGCAGTTTGAGTTCTCGAAAGCTAGATAAAATTTATATTCCTTGTTGAGTTTCTCAAAGCACTGGTCTGCATGAAAACGTGGACACTCCAGCGGCCCACAAGCACCATAAATATCCACTTGTATATGCTGTGATAGGTCAGTGGCGAACTGTCTCCGACCATTTCGGGCATTGCAGTTGGAGACGAACCAAGCTACCTTCTTGGTTTTCCCTTCGGCGTAGTTAATAGTCTGTTCCTTAACCAATACGGATGAATTGTATGGAACGAACTTTTCGTACGGCGTCACTATTGTGGAATCATGCCGATAGGTGGCGGTCCAGTTGAAAATTTTCGGGAAGCTGGACAGGGAAGGCGTGTGGTAAGGGGACTCTAACAAATACAGCACCCAGGACTGATTCGGCGGACGTAACCCAGAGGGACTGGTCACTCCTTGTTTGAATAGAATAACATCGGCCGTTTCCGAGAATTGTCGGTTGTCTGTCAAATAGCACGCATCCACCGGACATTTCTGGTCAACGAATGTCCGTTGTCCCTCGGACACTGCCCAGCCTCCTATACCAGTATACAGTAATATAGTCCGTATTTGTTTAGGTTGTTTGCTGGAATTTGTGAAACGGAAATTTTGTGGCACATATTTCATTTGAGCAACAATTCGGTCATCGTCTTCGAATTTAGGATCAGGCCAAATGCGAGGCTCTTTAGAAAGCAGCATGTCAACCGAATTCTGAGCCTCTTTCAAGTGTTTCACGGCTATGCCTGCCGCCTGTCGCACTTTACTCTCAATAACGTGCGCGTGAAACTTACTTCCGGTAGCCTTGATCTTGAGAGCTTCTCTTTGAGTATGGCGTTCCCGTACATGATCCAAACGATTGGTCCAAGGACGACGACCGGGTTCGTTGGTCCACGTGTCCAAGTTGTAGACATTAAGTGTTAGGAGAACGCCAACTGAGAGCGCCAGACCCCAACTGACAGCTCTTCTACAGTATATCCGCATGACGGTTGATAATAAGTCTAGTCTAGTCGGAGGCAGGGACAACTTATGGACGCACCCAATCTTCACCTGACCGTTCGCGTATCTGCGCGCTCGGGCGCCGGCACAAGGATTATCCACATCAATTAATTATCATGCAGGTTCATTAATATTTCAAGATTATTTGCCACTTAAGGATGGAGCGGTCGTTAATTATGTAATTCATAATTATTTAGCCTTCTCTCATCTGCACGTCCATGAGGCCGAGGAATTCGGCTTGATTCTGTTCATGGCTGATCGGGGATTCTTCCAATGAAGGGCCCATGGCGACAAGGTATAAAGGTCTGGTAGTTCAAACACCGTCAGCATGCACGTCTGCGCAATTCAATTCACCCCTGAAAAATATTTAAACAATCGCGAATTAAAGTAAACTATTTTTTGTAACAGTGTGGTAGGAACATGATATTATTACTTGTTATTAAACGAGCAAGCAGGTGCGCCTGAGAGTATATTTGCACAGTTATCACCGCAGCACTGACGTCAGTTGTCGGGCGACGTAATTCAGTGGGCATAACAATCAGAGCATTATAACGGGTGAAAACCAAAGCCCACTCTACATGGTTATTATGACATTCCTGTGCCGTGGTAATAGACGAACCATGACTAAGGCATTTTTCTTAATATAATGATTTTTTTTCTTCAAAACTCTTCTGCCATAGAATTCAGAACATATATGGAGAAACTTAACATTATAGGCCGAGAGTTTTAACCTGCATGGGTGAAAAACAAGTTGAGCACACTGGACTGGTTATGGAGATTGGGAAACTTTGGGTAATCGCGTACGGTAAAGCTGAATTGATATGTGTGTACGTATAATTTGGACATGTTGGACTTCATATTGGACAGTTGATGGCCGGAACTACTTTTTGTGTACAAATGTGCAGACGACAGGTGTTTCAACATGACGTCCGCATGGTCAGAGTGCTAGTGATCTTTGTATGACATTCAACCTAAATAAAATTATTCAACTATTTTACATTTGTTCTTCCTTCCTGTCTCAAGGTGTATACCAAATGAATGATTAGATTGTACGATGTTGTAAGGACTTGTCCTGGGCTCGGCAATGGATTCGCAATGATTCCTTTTCTGATTCCCTGCCCTTGCGCCAATGACTCGTCCGTAAACATCCGTACCAACCACCTCGCTGGGGGGTCTAATAACACCCCAGCCACCAGTCAGATTTTTGGACCGGATTCGGGGCCTTCGCGCACATCGCCGGCAGTGACATCATATATAGTAAAATAGATGTTTAACGAAAATTTTGATTACTTTTCAAGTCTGCATAATACCTCCGTTGACCTAGCGTTAAAAAGAATTATCTGGAGATAACTTTCCCTGTTTATCTGGACAGAGCATATGAAAAGTAGTTCGCTCATGTGCAACACTAAAGGAGTTGTTTGGTCGGATTCAAACTGAACCGTGCGTTGGTTGGTTTCCCCTATACGTCATAGCAACGTAGTAATGGTCAACTTCCGCTATTGGAGGCAGGGATGTTATTGGAGCCTGCGAAATGGAGCATGCGCTGTGGGGAGGTTGCATCCGTACACTCAAATAATCTATGATTTTATACCAGTAGCCTTTACCAAGGTAATATACGATATGTTCAGATATAGATCATAATTACATACATATCTTCCTGCTATTATATTAGTGTGCATCTTGAAGGCTCGGAACATTATCGTTACAGAACCATGGCAACAGACCCTTAATGGGCAATATCGCGAGCGTCCAGTATCGATCCTTAATTGGTGATCTCTGTATATATCGAACTATCGCCGTAAAATAAGTAACAGTACTTCGGGGATGGCGAGTTGGATAGCGATGACATTATATGATTGCCCGTAATGATCACAGAGGCACAGGGGTTCAGCCCATAAATAACTGTTCGGAGATTCTCCGCGGAATGTATCACTCGAAGAACATCCGACTTCATATTGCCTTCATGCCGTGCTGACGTCACTGAAACTATATGTAGAGTTTGGACTCGAAATGGAAGAAACGAGTTGTTTCAGTTTTATGAGAAAATTTTTCCCTTATAAGAGCATGTTTCCATGACAATGGGTTGTCAAATGAGCTGATCCATTATTCATATTAAACACCACGTGGATCCGCGTAACTCAACCGGCTTTTCCGGCGTACCACATTTGACGCTTCATAGAAACTTCATGCTACGAGTCCTTGATGACCTTCATTAACGGATGTCTCTCCTTCTGCCATTCCGCGTTTCGTCTGACATTATGAGAGACAATCTTGTTCGGAGGTTGAATCCTTGGTTTTTGTCGCTTCGTTTCGTGGATTTTCACCCAGGAAATCCCGAATGGGGTTCAGCCGTTTTCATAACGTATAGAATATACGAATTCAAGTGCAGGAAGAGGGTAATGGGTGATATATGTAAATATTACAAAAGTTCTTAGCATAATTCATAAACGGCGTCCTCGATCACACGCCTCGGTGATAGTCAATGGCGAGCTCCCGATATTGCATACTCGCTGCTTTCACGCCCAGTGATCCCACGTGGTCGCAGTCTGAGTCGTCTTGGGAACATATTACTCGTCACATTTCTCCTGCATGCATTACCATTCCCTGTATCAATGCAATTAAGTATATTATCTCTGTAATTTAAAGTATTATATCGGTATTCATACAATGTATATTTCTTTCAATTTTTACCAGTTTAACCTGTTCAACGTCCAATCCATATATTAGTCAAGAGAAAACTGTGACAACTACTCTATACACAAACTGCAAGAACATGGGACCAATGGCGTGAAATCAGCAGAATGTTAGAATATCGGGCGCTCGCCATCGGAAGATTTTATTCCCCAATAAGATTCCATCCGCTAGTGAGATACATGCACGCATGCTATTAGTATACCGATATAAGCTAGATACAGTGATTCGGGTATGGCCACAGAGTCAGGCCATTTGCAAAATGAAAGAAACATTCAGTATTTCCCCAGATATTGGAAAGATAAAACTATTACACCAAGTCAATTTCTACGTTCCCACTTCGAACTTGCCTTGCTACATCTGATCACCTTCAGTGCTCGAAGTCGATCTCCATTTCATATACGAACGAGAGACGAACCAATCAGAATCTCCACCCGTCGAGTGTGTGAAGGGTGACACCTTCCTCAAGTAGCGGCGTCATTCCTCCTAATATGGTGGTTGTATTGGCCCAATATATACGTGGCATTGCGCCAATCAATGACGCTCTTGTATGACAACTATATATCATCTTGCAACAATTATCAAAATACTGTGGGGTGTGGGGACCATTTGGTAGAACCGTTAATATTCGACCACACAGAGCCGATAAGATAAGTTTATTCGAATGGCTTCGCATCGTGAGGTCATCGAGCATGCGCACACGATACATTTAAATGAAGGTCATGTGATTTGGACCACCATCGCCATCGTCGCACTTCCTGAACACGTTGTCGGATATTTGCAGCTCACAAGCTGTCGAGAATCTTTTCAAAATGCAAGATTGTTCATAAGCGTGTAGATTAGGGGTAATCAAATAACCGCTTGTCATGATTTCAGTGCGCTTGTGACCTGCAACATCCGACCACGTGTTGGGGGAAGTGCGACGATGACGATGTTGGCCCAAATGAGTCACATGACCTTCATTTGAATGTATCGTGCACGCATGTTCCAAGCCATTCGAATAAACAGAGACGGCTGAAAGAAAACGTTGGTGTGTGCGGATTCATGTTGCTTGTGTTACATATAATTTGTTAGTAGTCAATACATTTTCTTGGCATCGAATTGAACCACTGCATGCAGTAATTCAGACATCACAGTACGGTCTCCTTATCAAGACGCCACTGGGACACCATTCCGCTAATGGTACTCCACAACTTTCCTGTAGCGAATCATCATAAATCTTGTCCATTAGCCATAAATATCTCATGATATTCAACATATACTATATACTACAGCCATTTCGATTATTCGCGGAGGTACTTCGAGTTGTACATGTAAACTCACAGGAAAATTGGTTCTTCAAGCCCGGTGGTTCTATAAATACAAGCGTCTAGTCCATCATTCAATATTCAGCCGTTGCCCATTAAAAAATTTTCGCGTCCATAATCCAAAGACCTAATTCATATAACAGGATTAGAACCAATAAAAAAATAAAAGAAAATCATAGTATAAACCACAGGCGTTTTACGCCAATGTGTGAAACGTACTTTGGGTGAAACGAGTAGTATACGGTTTACCTCCAAAAAATCCCACCAAAAACAAAAAACACCAGCATATTCCAAAAGTGTCGCTCTATATATTCCCTTCGTCATATTATACTGATCGTAAATTTACCTATAAACAAAAGGACGCCGTGTTACGATCGAATCCAGAGAACACGGTTTATTCGCAGTGTACATGTGTGCTCATCATTAAACATAATTTCTAATTACAGAGATTTACAATAAGCGATCGTTATTTTCACAATATGAAGAACCCCATGCAAAGGTTCAATGAAGAACCGTTTAACTAAAACAAGAGTTCTTATTCCGCCTATCGTTAACAAGGAAACATCTTTTTAGACTCCCAAATGGTTATATATTGAATCAAGAAGGATTCCCCTAGCTCTTCAACCATTTAGGATTCTTTAGGCTCATTAGAACTAAGTGTTCGTTTATCATCACCGCTGCAGCCCAAATTTTTTTGCCACCCGAACATTTTTTTAATTATTTTACTGCAATGTCTAAAACACATTTTTATTCAAGCTACGAATGTCGACAAGCATATGGAAAGTCAGTTCGGGTCCAAAAGATTGACCATCAACCCAAATTAGCATGCATATTCTGTAAATGATATCAATAAAACATTTTGTTTGACCATATATATTTCTTATTTTCATGTATTATGTAAATATACTCTCCAGATGGAGTAATAAGGATGATAATAATACCAGGCTAAACATAAAATCCGCGCGCCCGCCCCACCTCAGTTTGGCGACCAACTGATGATAAAGAAACAACTATGTTTAAGTAGCCTGACAGAACGTGTGTTCGGACAAAGGGTGGGAAAGCGGCTGGGGACGAAGATCTCTGGTGGCTACACACAGGCTCACTCCACTCAACTCTACCCACAACAGAGGAAAATGACCTTTACGACGTGCCGAATAGGGAAAACCCACGCACAGGTTCAGTTTGAATCCGACCGAACAACTGCCTTATATTAGTTTTGCTCATGATCGAACTACTTTTCATATGCTTTGCCCATATAAACTGTGAAAATAATCTCTTGATCATTCTTGTTTAACATAAGGTCAGAAGAACTTTAAGGCAGAATTGAAAAGTAATCCGAACGTTCGACAAACATGGCTTTTACTATATATGATGTCACTTCCGGTGGCTCGGGCGGGAATCCTGTCCGAAAATCTGACTGGTGGCTGGGGTACATGTATTGCTGTGCTCAGTAGGTGGTTGACATATACCTTAATTGTATACTGTCTGTAGATGGTCCAGCTAGATGTACTAGGCTGTTTTGGGTGTGATAGATTCTTGCTGTGGCTGATATTTCCACACGATACAGTCTGCCCACGCAGGATGCTATTGGTGTACGAGCTGTGACGGTGTGATGTAACTGTTATGTATCGATATAGAGATTATTCGGATAGTGGCTCACCGTTATGTTGAAATGGATATATATCTTTATTACACTATCACGCGTTCCTTAAATTTCATTCGCAGTTGTTGAAAATGCAAATTCGTTTGATACATTGTTTTTTAATAGCGACCTATACTTGTTCATCCGAATCGTGATACTTCGGACTATTGTATTCGTCCCAGGTGATACTCATCGCGGACTTATATGGGATGAATAACAACAGATGTGCACATGCTTCTCCAACGCAAATTAATACACGAGCTACAGACGTGGACCGAGTCCGTCTTGTTCGATCTGAAATGCGGTACCTTTCACATCAATCTGAGTAGCATTCGATAATATAGAAATACAGACATCTGAGACTGGCACTATGAACATCTCGTGTTTTCTCACCAAATAACGGGAGACGAATCAGTCAGCATACTGCGTTTTACATCAATCCTCGGCTGGAGCTCCCGCCCAGACAGCAGGCGCTTCTGCGGAAGTTCGTTTGATGTTGATAGCGCACAGCGACAGGGATTCGTTACCGTTGTCAATTGGTTAATTATGTTGATTAGGGGGTGGGGGAAGGAGAGTCGTGAAGAAAAGGAGAAGGGTGAACACTCAAGTCGTTGCGGTCGCCAACCACGCTCCCAAAACTCAAAAATCTCACAAATCGAATAAACTTCATCTCAAAGAGAACGACAAATGGTTGAATCGCATATATCTTACATTAGCTTTTTACGGTTTGGCCTCTCCGGGCGGATAAGCGCATTTCTCCACCAAATTCTAACCGATATTTCCAGACTGACCGTAACTTGGATAAAAAGTCTCGTGTCAGAAAATTTATTACCAACACTGAAGTTTTTCTAACACGAGATGAATTACAATATATTAAATCTTCAGTGATGGTTTTATAATATCATATTATTTTCTTTTGGGATAGAACAAACCCCATGTGGTTTTATTCCCGCCAGTTATACATCATATATTTTCCTGTCAACATACTGCTACGGATATCATCGTTTTCATGATATATTATTGATCATGTATGTATAAATTGGAACTGGTGAATAAATTGAAATTGAAAGTGCCCGAGAGTGGGTAAGACCACTGCCAACTGTGTTCGTCACGAGCCAACTCGCAGCTGATTTGAGACTCAGAGGTACTTGTCTTTACTCCTTCGACCACCCACTCTGCTAATCAACCTAATTAACCAACTTTCAATGGTAACGAGTACCCGTGGGTCTCTTCTGTGAGTTGGCTCTTGGCTTCCCACCTGGCAGTGGTCTCGCCCATTCTCGGGCACTTTCGAGAGACTTTTATCCAATTTACGGTCAATCTGGAAATATCGGTTAGAATTTGGCGGAGAAATGCACTTATCTGCCCGATCAGGCCAAACCGGAAAAAGCTAAAATAAGATATATGCAAGTTCACCATTTGTCGTTCTGTTTTAGATGAAGTTTATTTGATTATTGAGAGAACAGACTATAAAATTCGACTTTTTGGACGTGGTTGGCTATCGCACCAACTAGAGTGTCCAGCCTTAAGGTTAAGGCTTTCACCTAAAGTAGGTGAAGACGCAATCAGCTAGATTTAGGTGAAGACACAAATCACCAGTTTTGTGATTGTGCAGCTAGACCTGTTCTGACGACATCGTCTATCATGATTCGTATGATGTTAGCTATATTGTAACCTTTTGTAACTGGTCAGTCGATTGGCTGACTATTCCATTCGGAGTCTTGGCTAGAACACACGAGTTTTTGTAGCGCCAAGTCGAGATGGTATGTCCGTGAGAATATACTATGGTGGTCTATTGAGACACATTTTCGACTGTCTAAATCTCGCGTAATAAATTTCGTTAACTCGTGGAGAATCTCAGACTTTGCATGCACCGCCAAAAATATTGTGTTGTTTTAACACAACTTTGTGCTAAAATGGCTTCAACACAAAATGTTTTGTGTTGAAATCAACATGGTTTTGTGTTAAACTTGATATATCAACACAAAATTGTGTTGAGTTCAATACAAATTAGTGTTGATTCTAACACAATTTGTGTTATTTTCAACACAATTCTGGTGCTAAAATGGCTTCAACACAACTTTCTTCGCAGTTCATTATCAAGAGTTTAAATATACTTTGAAAACTGCTGTATATATATTTTGAGTGTAGACATAGCGATCATATTTCCAAGATATTATGATCAAGTGTGACAAGGTATCAAAATGAATTTTGATACAATCCTATACACTCTACCGGAAAAGGGTTCTTCAAATGAAAGGGATCTTTTCTGCCTATTTTTCAATAATCGTTCTTTAAAGAACCGTTTTAGATTCCTGAATGGTTCTACATCAACAAGCTAATCATATACATCACCAAAATGGTGCCTAAAATGGACTTTAAAAGCTTAGACTGAAAAAGAACCCTTACTGAACCTCTTCAGAGGGTTCCTTATAGAACCATCCCGCCTGAAGAACCCTTTTGTGGAGTGTCGCTTAGGTATCATATATGTATTATGTTGTCCGTACCTAAGCTACTGGCTGAAAGTGAAAGTTTGATATAGTCCAGATTACATCTCCCTATCAATATGTATCTCGAACAGCCAACTTGATAGACCCCGGATTTACGCTCATATATAATTTACCGAAATGATTGAAACGGCTAAGAAGTTGGCGCTGTTTTTTGTGTGTTCGTCTAACGATATCGTGTGTTTAATTACATTATTTTATCAGCGCCTTGTCTGTTGCCAAGATTATCGATCAAATAAATAAAAGATCAGTTAATCCCATTTTCGAGCGGACAGAATCGATCGATCAGTAATTATAGACGATATCAAACAATATTGGAAATACCCTAAGGATACACGAACAAACGCCCCAAGCCTATTACCGCGTCAGGGGACTCGTTGAAATATACAAAAGATCATCGTCGGGAATATAACAGAACACGAGTTCGCCATTTCGGCATTCGCAATCAGGATCTCTAAATCTATTAAGGCTATCAAATTCATAAGCATTAACATTTATACTTACCGCTGCCATCATTTAGTGTTGAATATAATGGTTTAACGCAATTACTGCGAGAAGCAAATTGTTCTGTTCAGCGGACTTTGGTTTCATTCTGGCACAACTCACACCAAATCTGCCGCGAGGATCAGAGCGACTATAAAGAAGATATCATCGGCGAACTTTATAGCCTGACCGGTCTGCTACCATTACCATGGGGTAAATATATCACGTCATTACCATACAAGCCAGGAGGTGTTGAGCGAACACATATTATACACTGGGTACAAAATGAGCGATTATTCTCCGCTTAACATTTGTCAACGTTGGATTTGTATTTCGCAGAACTAATAATTGAATGAATAAAGCGCACGCATATCGATGTTTCATCAAGCAATGTTGACTCGAGCACATATATGCATCAGTGAGAGAATTAAACATTGTATTGTGTGTGAGCGAGATCCCTGGAGAACCCGTACTAAATTAATCAAGATATCTTATCCATAAAACTGTACAACTTATGCGCTTCTCGAAGAAGTTTCTATAATGCAAGATGGCAGCATGCGTGGATGTTGGAAACTTCAAAGGGACTATTCTCAGGCCTGCAGGTGGCTCACAGTGAAAATATAGGAGAAATATAGGAAGTTTCTTAATAAAATATAGGAAAATGTAGGAAATAAAGGAGTGTAAGACAGTCACTACTACATTGTATGCTCTAAACTTGGTAGTTTCCTCGTGTAAACCCTCAAGTAAAGTTTCAATCAAATGAAAGAGATCATTGCAAACAGTTTGGGAAAATATTTATTGTGATTTTTTACGATTTTATTATACAGAGTAAGCTGCAAATAAAGCATGATATTCTATGGTGGTCTGTTCCAAACATACGTCACACTGCCTTAATACATACATTTCAAACTTTGTATGCACTTTCCAATGCTTGAGTCAAGCTTAAGCGTATACTTTGAGTTTCAACACAGACTCACTGTTCCAATGTGCCTGTTTCACCCAAATCTGGGAGATCGTAAAGTTTCTCGTCAATTTGAATCTTGCATTAAATTTCCCCGATTTTGGTGAAACATGCACATTGGAACAGTGAGTTTGTGTTGCTTTATTTGCAGTTTACCCTGTGTAATAAAATCGTGAAAAATTACAATATATTTTTCCCACATTGTTTGCAATGGTCTTTCATTTGATGGAAACTTTACTTGAGGGGTTACGATCACTTTACTCAAATTATTTCCACTGAATGTGCTCATAGTGCTACTGAGTGAGGAGACCCGTGCTGCTTGGTTTAACAAGGAGAGATTTAAATGCTTTCATATTTTTTTCTTAAATGTATTTCCTCATGCCAATTTGACTCATTTCAGAGCATTGGTGAAAGTTTTCACGAGAAAAAGTCAAAATATAAGAAATATAGGAGGTTTTGAGTAAAATATAGGGAAATATAGGAAAGAAATAAAAAAAATAGGAAAATATAAGAAATATAGGAGGCATTTGCAGGCCTGTATTCTATTAACTACGTTAATAAAATTCTGTAAAACCACTTTGTACAGTGTAATACAATGAGCATCAACAATAATAATGTATCACTGATACATCAAATTACATGTGTATCATTGAGAAACGCCACTTGATGTGTATCATCTTCACAAAGTCGATGGTACGCCAGAGGCGAAACCTTGCACGAGCATCTAGGACAGCCTTCCCCCTGTATTTGGAACGGTGAGAAGAGAAACGTTATCACGTGATCAAGATGTCCAATGAAAGTGGACGTGGAATATTGTCATGTGATCGCAAGCTATGGTCACGTAAATCAAGTGATCTGATTGGTGACGGTCACAAAACGGTATCACAAAAATCTCTTGTTGACATTTTCTCATCAGAATACAGTTTGATGATGTCATAGCTCTATAAATATGACGTGGTTTATATTAGGGGAAATGTCCCTCCTGCATGAAGTCTTGCATAGTCACAATAGCCATTATTCATCTGGTCCTTGTAATCTTACAATGTTTATTTTTGACAATCTGAAAGTTTTTTAAGACCTATCACTGCCTCTGACAACAAAGCAAACAAATAAAAAAATCCCCATTTCATTACACCAATTCAACCCGCGGATGGACCTACGGCTTACTCTCCTTAGTACCAAACGACATAGGTCCAGCTGCGAATTAAATGAGCGTTTCAGCAGTACGTTCCATTTGTGGAACCAATTTTGTTCTGTATGGAAATGATCGGTCCTTTATTTGACCTATCGATTCTCTTGCTCCCTGGAGGACACCAAACTGTTTCCAGGAATACTTTTAACCCGTGGACTGTATAAGCTCAACTTGAATACCGAGGGAAGCGAAAGTATATATTGGGCATCATCTCTATCAAATCCGAGCCATGGCAGATAACTTGCACACCACAACGAATACCAGCCAATCGGAAATATTCCGGGGCGCATTCGTGAACTCTATGACCTATACGATCACGCTCATATTTGAACGAATTACATGTAAGCGCAAGCAATGTGTGGAGTGTCGTATATTTCGTCTCCTTCAGGTTGCCTTGAAGTCAGGTGTTTGTATCTGACTGTTTTGACCTAATGAGAGCCTCCGTGCTATTTCCTCTCGGACTTCAAAGAGTTTGGACTCCAACATTTTCTTCACATAAACTGGGCCTTCATCAAAATATACCGAGCTCCCACGAAGGTGGCGTACTGCCCCCAAAACGTCGTCCGTTCATTGGCTGTTATTTTAAACTGACAGTTCCAGGGTCTGGTATGGAGATACGGAGTATACCGACCTGCATCATGGAGGATGATACTGGAAGGGACCAGCGAACCAACCACACCTACATCAAATATTTTAACTAATGCTCAATACAACAACATAGTACTGACGGAAGCTTTCCCGCTGTAGGAACACGATCAAAAATGACTTTCCATCCATCCATCTAATATGAACGTTTACATGCGGCAATAAAAACTCCATGTAACATGCAGTGCTCCTTTAGGGGACTGGCACAATACCAAATATCCGATCAGATTCGGCGATTGCCATTCCTTCATGTCGATTGAGACCCAGTTAACCAATCAACTGACAGAACGAGCACTTCCGGTTTATATTTCGGTACTAATGTGCAAGCCACCCTGGGTGCACTTTAGTCTGTATTGTCCATTGATATCTTCGCGGTCACACAATGCATTGAGTATAATATTTTGCTGTAATTAATTATTAAACTATAAATAATGATTCTTGGTGTAACTTTAAACACGTATTATCACTCAGAACACACCTCTTTTATCCACCAGCGAGCGAAAATGTGTACCTTCTTACAGCCAAGTGTCCTAGCACGGAAAAGGTTCAAACTCATTAAACTAAAATATAAAGAGTAAATGTCAAGACAAACGTGTACATACATATAACTTGCTACCACTAGAAAGCCCATTGGAATGCATACCTTATTATTGCTATACCTCTCTCGTTAATGAGGTAATTTTAGACCGTTGCCATAGCAACGCTCGCTAGAAACCACCCAATAAAAGGTAATCGCCCCTGTTCAAGGGGATGTAAAATCGAAGATGAAAACCCAAACCTGTAATGTTGTTTGGGTGTTTATTGTTCGTTCTGTCTGGGTTTCTCGTAGTAATTCTCTAAGATGACGACAAAGCTTCGCGCGGACAAAGGAGAAATAATACAGAGGGCGATGGAGATACGAAACAATGGACAAGCAGATCTAAACCACACAGCATTTTTTGACAGTGCGTACAATTGATGACCTTCTTCAATACACGTACACACGGTATACGGTTCTAGCGCGTTGTCGTAGAGAAAATTGGGATGCTTAATGGTGAAGATGAAAACAGAACGGAATTGACTCTGTTATCAGTGGAAGACAAAAACACGACAGATGCCACTGGCTCCGATGGAACAAATCCATTGTGATGTATTTTCCACCTGATCACTGCAAACGATAACGCTGTGAATATGATTAAGGTCAAACATTCCACAGAGGCTCAAACGAAAATGATGAAAAAACCTTCAGGTGACATATGTGAAGATCATATAGATAATCTGAAGTGAGACAATCGGGCAACAGATCAAATCGGCATGAGAAATTATATGGGAATTATGAAATTCGCAGTTCAACAGAGCTTAATGATTTCCACGACCAGGATCATATAATCTTGAATGATGCAAACAACAAAACAACATCAACAACAACAACAACTCAAGGAAAAATATTTTTACGGTTAATATAATATTTTTTTTTAACGGATTGAAGTTTTTTGTTCAAAATGGGCGACGTTTTCCCGGCGAGTATGTCCACGATATACAGCAATCTTTGAGATCCGTTTATCGCATTTGCTGCAATTAAAAATATTTACACAAATATGATAATGGTTGAGACGACAATGGGTGGCATCACGCATATTGACCTAACCTGTTTTATTGGATTCCAATCTCTGACTCAATTTAATTAAGTTGTGGTTGCAACTCAAATTATAATTTGGATATGTGATGAATTTTAGTATATACATTGCAAACCGAACACGGCGATGTTTGCGCGCGAAGGTCGATGTTTTACGTTTATATGATAATAGCCATCGAGAAACTATCCCCCAACGGACAGGATTCAAGTAGTCACCTGACTTTCTGAGAGCAGCGGATGTGACGTACGATGAAATATGTACATGCGCACTTCGCATGCCATTTGCGTACACTTCACCATCCATAAAATGGCTTGCGAATCGTGTGTCTCCATTATCGCGGAGCGATATCCGGTATATTTTATGTTCGGTCTTCATCCGACGGAGAACAGACTGGAGAAATCTGATAAATTACAGGCTTTCAGACCACTTAGGAAACAGATATTGCCTGAGCTTACAAAAGATATAGGTATGAATAACTTTCGTATCATTCAAGAGGTGTGGTGGATCTGTAATTTTGAGCAAGTGGGACATCACATGATTCGAAAATGGCGAGTTACGTTGGGTTTACGTCGGTAGACTTCAGCTGATTGGCTGACCAAGTCACGTGGTATTGATTTCTGGAAATTCCCTCTTGCCCGTTGCCGAAAGTAGACCGAAAATGGATACACACGATCCCAGGGTCAGTCTTACCGCGTATAGATGACCGAGATGGTTACAGGTTGTTCGCATGCATGCATGTTGTTGTGTTGTTGTGGTACACCTTTTCATGCGTGAACTCGACCGACAAGCTCGTTTAACGTTGAGATAAGCAAATATGGACAAACAATCCTTAGATTATACGAGAAAGCGGTTGGGGGTTACTTTTGCACTAAAGAATAAGCAGATGGAAGTTTTGGAGCGCCTTATCGTTGACATTGACATTCACACGGAATGAGAATCCCCACGACTCGGCATTTTGCCAAAAATTCGAACCCCGGGAAGTGAATGGCATAGCAACGGCTGACGCCAGGCGTTAGCCAATCGAATCGCTGCTCTTAAAGATCCAATCGCTGGTCCACTTACTCCATTACTCGTCAGGGATAGTTTCGCGATGGCTATTATCATATAAACGTAAAACATCGACATTCGCGCTAACATCGTCGTGTTCGGGTTGATATGCATTGTTCAGTTAATCACTGGACATCACGAAGGACCGTTTCCAAATTACGGTCAAACATTTTAATTAATCGGGGAGTCTGGATGTTCCCGTGGAATTTTTGAGTGTGATCTGGATCTGGTATGGTCCCTCGGTTATACACCACACAACATTTGTATTGACAAAGAGGATCTAAGCCCATTGGAGCATACGTGTACCTAAAGATCTGTCAGTGGGTCTACGCCACAGCGCTCATAATTGTATGAAACTCATTCCGTGACTTCTGAATATGACAGAATGTACAATAACAAGAAAGACTCTTTTGAAACTTGGTACTGGTCTAAAATGTTAGCCGGTGTAGCAGACCGTAGAGAACTATCTACCGATGAATAGCAAGGTTCCAACGCTTAATTCTTAAAGGTCAACCCAAACGGATTTTTTTTTGGTCTAAAAATCCTTAAAAATCATAGTTCATACTTCACTTTGTATGAAAAAAATATTGAAAAAATTCTAATCTGATCAGAAACACACGTAATATGGGAGCAAAGTGGGCTTTTCCACACTTTCACAGCTGGGTTGATGACGTCACGCAGGGAAGTTGCCTGAGAAAAAACAGCGGATAATATGGAAAGCGAGTGCAGTCAGAGCTCCGGTTCAGATGTCGATTCGAGCGATATCAGCTGCTTAGATGGAAATATTTTTCGCCAAGAAGATGAAATAGACATAGAGGAGGATGATGACGGGCAAATTAACAGTTGTTTGCAGACCAACGGCTGAATTCAGCCCTATCAATTTGAGCCGTACGGCTCCGATTCTGACAGTGACAACCACTCTGACAACGTGGAACTCGACGACGACAGGATTCGGAGAGGTCGTTTGTTGAATACAGATTGGTATGCAACTTGACTGGAAACCTTATTATCGTCATCTATAAGACCAAATGTCCATATATTTCAAACTGTATTGAATGTAGAACGATTCTGTGATGTAACGAACGAGCACATCTGTGTTGTTATTGTTGTTACTGACCGAGGCAGCCTTTTCGAAGGGATAAACTCCGGGATTCGGCAGTATGGACAGTAAACTGTTGATAACTCTACTGATATACGTCCGACTTGAATTTTGTTTGTTTTCCCATAATCCCCATGAAATACCAATTTCAGAATTATATAGTTTGATAAAAAAACTTTGGACATTCATGGCGAAAAGTAAGCCGTGGTGAGTGGATCGGCATTCACATTTGCTCAATTTTCGACAAATTACCTCAATTAAATTGAAATCGAATGATATTCCCACAATCTCAAATGTCAAGGGATTATGAAAGTATAATTATCACTTCTGTATCTGCAGCCATTCACTCCAATTGGTGTTTTTTATTTATTTACTTATCAAACGTATATATATTTATGAAAGATCATTTTATTATTATTATTAAATAGTATATAATTTAGATAATTTATTTGCGTGAAGTTTGTGCCAACATTTGGCTAAAAACGCATACATAGAATGAATAAAATTGAACATACAAATACAGACATTAAGACACATTGGAACAAATGGTTAAACGTGTATATATGAAATAGAGACTCATCCAGTCTAACCTGTAGGTGCTCAAGCAACAAATGCCACGCGAGAGCGAGCAGGGCATGTACAGCCGTCCCCCTGCCCGAGGCCTCGCTTGCAGGCTAGGTTCGTTCAGCCGATGTCCGTGATAGATTCTCCTTGTCCGATTTCTTTGCCGGCACATTCTGATTGTTCTTACGTTTGATAGTTGGAATAGCTGTTCTCTTTAGTTTTGGTTTGTACCCGAATTCAACTGCTACGCTGTAGATGTCCTCGAATGATGTCTTTCTGTCAAAATGTGCCGAGCAAATTATACGAGTACTGGCTCGGGCCCTCTTTCCACACTCTCGTGTTGCGTACAAATTTCGTCCAATTTGCAGCGATTTTCTCGTCTTTGGTCACAAATGAATACTAACACCGTCATCTGTAGTAAAACTGCAACCTCCCACTACACAACGTCGCGGCATATTTAAAAAATGATGCCCCGATACTCGAAAATCTCCAGAAATCAGCAGCTACATACGACTGTGGTATACGGCTTTAACATAGAGAATACAAGACGGCTTCCCTCCGTGACGTCACAGCTGGAATTGACAGGAGAGCGATTTTCACCTTTCAAACGGCAATATCTCGCCAACCAGACTGCACAAAATTATGGAAAAAATATCATTATTTTCAGAATCGAAAGGACTATTTTTTTATATTTTTGACCTCAGAGCGTTTGGGTTGACCTTTAAGGCCAATTTCCACGGCACGCGTTACTACAAGCGAACATTCACGTTAAAGCGGTAGTAGCGTGATTTTAATTGTTCGGGTAAACTGAACAGCATGATCTCTTGCAACATTTGTCAAAAGACTTTCAAGTCGTGAAGTCTTGTATTTCTCATAGGGACCAATACTGTCAGATTCTTCAATTCAGTCTAGTGAACATTAGTCACTTTAGAAGCCGTCATAGTGTAATTAAAGTTCTAAGATCGAGTATGACGTTGCAAAGCATCACGTCCGGAATGCCAATGCGCGTTTTGTGACGTCATCTCAGGCATTGGAGTCAAGTGCAGGTGCTGTCACGTTCTTCAGAGAATGTCAGAAGTGTGATTTCAATGCTCGTGATATTAAAAAATGAGGTCACAGAAAAACGTTCATCATAGTTGATCTCCACTACTAAATAGCTTTTGGTAAAATTGACAATGGCGACCGTAGGAGGTCCTCTAAAACTTGCGGTTTTGGCATATGCTTTGCCTAATTCAAGTCATTTAGAGAAACACAAACTACAAATTTGTTGAAATTGAAAAATTCATCTTATGGCATATTATAATGGACTCATTTTAAAAGCATTTAAATAATCATCAGTACAAAGCATGCGGTGAAATTAAAAATTATATGTTTAATCGGCGCATTTGCGAGTATTCCAAAAATATGATTTAAAGCAACACAGGGAAAGAAGTAGCGGAACAACTTACTGATTACTTACTGACTGTTATGCAAATGTCACAATTTCAAATGAAATTTGGAGACGGTCCCCAAGTGAAGTCATATCATTTGAATACAGTATTTATTAATTTTATAAAACGACGCCGTATTGAAATTACCCTAATCCTAATTTTGTTGCGCAAACAAAAGTAGTTATCATGACGTCACGACTTGGCATCTTCATTTTATCCAGTCAATTTCTATACGTTCCCACTTCGAACCTGCCTTGATTTATCTGACCCACTTCAATGTTCAAAATCCGAGGTGTAAATTTTACCTAGGAACGTTCGACGAACCAATCAAAACCTACACACCGATTGTGAGTAGGATGACATCATGTTCTATTAGCGGCGCCGTTCCTCCAAAAATGGTGTTTGTATTAGTCCACTAAATAGGTCAGCCAATCAATAACGCTCTTCTACGACCCATTTCGAAGTTCAAATGTTTTCGAGGTCAGTGACGTCTCGTGTCTATTTATAAGTTCTTTGAATATTGAAAGGGGCCAGGAAGGTCGGTCAGGAAGGAAGGAAGGAAGGTCGAAGTGGGAACGTAGAACTTGGCTTGACAAAATGAATATGCGATTTGTCATCTGCTGTGAGTATTGCACCATTTGTCGGATGTGACTGTCGCTGTCATAACTATGTTGTTGAAAGTGGCCTTTTGAAGTGAACTGGTTCCTTGTGGTTGAGATTTTTCGAAAATAGAACCGACAGTCAGCAGACATAAAAGAAATGCAGAAACAAGACAATCTTGTATTTTCATGCGCGTCAGTAAACCATTGTATTGCACGAATGCACTCGCGAGATCCCGGACTCAATGTTAGGGTTGTATAGGCTATTCACAACACTTAACTACAACTCAGGTGGCTTGGGGTCATTTTTCAAAATTACAGTTACAGGCCGGATAAAAGCGCCATATTTTGCATGATGCTTCCTTAAGGGATACTGATAATTTTCAGCCTAGGAGCCCTCTCGACTTTCCTATAGAATTCACGTGAAACACAAAAATCCAAGATGGCCGCCACAGATGATAAAATATCGATTTTCTTGCTCTCTGTGTCTTAGGAAGGCCAAGTTGCTATCAAATTATGGCTTAGTGAGGTGTTTGAATTCGATTTGTTACAAATATACACATTACCTATAGCTAATTATTACCAGCAACTGAACCCTACTCAGAATCGGGGTATTTTGAGTCTAATAATTGCATTCTTGGGAAGATGGGGGGAGGGGTGTTCGCTACCTATCTATTTTCGTTACTCCCCGGGCTAGAGGACTGACATTTTCTATACTATATACTTTGGCCAGCGTCTACCATAAAATGCTTTCAAAAAATCAAGATGACCATCATGATGACATCACGGTGATGTCATCTGGTCGGAAGACATTTTTTCCGCCGATGTTTTTTTCAAGGATTTTTCTCTTAAAATACCAGTGCAATGGAGAATGATTATTTAGGCTAAATAAATTAGTTTTATGCACTTGTGGGCAAGAAAAGTAATAAATAATGGACGGAAAACAATGACAAATGCTACTTTCTGAGGGCACCTCATTACAACCATTTTGAATTTAGCCATGATCTTTACACTCAGATGAAGACAACCGACCAAGGATGCCAAATGTAACTTTTGATGTCATTGTTTGTTAAAATGGGTACCCATGCTAAAGTAGTTTTTTTTGTGCGGTAGAGTTCAAGGTGGAAGGGAATAATATATTATGGAATATTATATTGAGCTAATTTTTAGCCCATTTCCATAATTCTAGTGATTAACCATCATGCGTTAATTCAAAATGGCGATCATGTGGGGTTACCCGTCAGTCACGCCTCTACAGTTTGTTCATATAATATGCATTACCCTGACCATTGTGCAAATTTGTTAACATCAGTGGATCTCACATCAAAGTCAAACTCCTTACACCTATTTAGAATCTGTTTGCATAATTTTCAGCTCAAAATATGATGGTTTAATTCAAAATAGCGAACCTGGGGTATTCTGAAAATCACACTTTTTCATGTTGCTCGAGTAGTGCAAAGCATTATTCTTAGCTCACTGGGCAAATTTATCAAAACCGAGGGTTCTCTATGCATAGCCTGGAATCTTCTGTCCGTTTTGAATCTACTTACATATCCCTATGATCCATATTTGATGGTGAAATCCAGAATGGCGGTCATATGGGGTCATATTCAAGCCATTATTCCTAGGTCATTGTCCAAATTATCGAAACCGAGAGATCTCTGACCATAGTGGTATATCTTGCACCCATTTCGAATCTATTTACATATATATAAGATTGAGAATTGATGGTTAAATTCAAAATGGTGGCCATATAGGGTAATCTGAAATCACTCGTTTTCATGTTGCGCGTATAGTTCATTGCAATATTCTTAGCTGATTTTTCAAATGTATCAGGACCGAGAGATCTCTGAACATGGCCTGACATCTTACGCCCAAATTAAATCTATTTACATATGCCTGAGATCTTATGGTGAAATTCAAAGTGACGGCCGTATGGGCCATTTGAAATCATACTTTTTCATGTTGCTCATATTGATCAAGGCATTATTCTTGATCTCACATCATAGCCAAATACATTGTGTCCATTTTTAATCTAATTGTTACTCGTATAATGCATGGTATTATTTCAGACAAGGTACACACTTGTTTAAATTGAGCAGAATAACACCATAGCTTATCACATCTTATTCTGTTGGCATAATCTTCAGCTGATAATACAATTGTTAACTTCAAAATGATGACCACATCGGTTCATATGGGACTCATATTTTAATTTTGCTTGTATAATTCAAGGTATTGTGTTTACATGGAGTTGAAAGTAACAATTTCTCAAAGCCAAGTTTATTAATAATACTGATCGATCTGTCTATTTATGGACCTAGTTTGGCTCTATTCCTATAATCATCAGTTAGAAAAATAATTCAGGAATCCAAGATTGCAGACATAGGGTCCTCCGAAACTCTTGCTCAATTAGTCAATGGTACTCGTCAAATTCAAAGCGATTATTTTAGCTCGAAGCAGATATTGCTACAACTGAGCTGTTTCACACTATAGTTGGTCATGTTACATTTTACGGTTGAAACGTCCAATCAAATGCCCCTTTTGTACTATTCTCTGTATGCGCATGCGCAGATGGATGGCATTTCCACTACATACCAGTCGGACTGTATGACACATCACCTCACACGACCCAATGGGACCACGGATGGTCCACCTAGACCCCAAAAGGTACATCCCACATCTGCCTACGCACCACACTTGCGCAGTCAGAATTTTTCAGCGAGATTCATCCAATAAACTCGGGGTACTCCACAGCATGAGACGGAAAAATGTCCATGGGTTCCCAATGGGCCTATTTGACTGGACATAGAAGTATATGCCGGGGACCCGCCCTCTAGTACTTGAGATGCATCAGGGTATTTTCAACCTTTCCTATTATACTGACTCGCGACCAATTGGCTAAAGTGCCAGCCTTTGGTGTCCGCATTGCTAGTTCTACTCCCACCACAGTCATGGGGATTCCCCTTCTCCCTGGGATGTATGTTGACTATCTGCGATCAAGCTCTCCGTATCAGTAGATAGACTCTCAGCAGTCTCTGTTTCGTTATCAGTCGGTGGAGTATCAGCAGTCTCGAAGTCTATTGCTATGTATGGGGATTTTCCTTCTCTCGATCGCTGGCTAGAGAGGCTATAACATATATGGCTAGAACATTGACGTGGCAAGATATGATTGACCTCTAAGGTCAGTTACCCTCCGGACATTCCTGGAGATGACCGAACATTCCCAAAGATTCCCAGTAATTCAAGCGGATCGACTGCTCCATTAACATTGATGTGACTGGGAAGCCAATTCACATTGACTGGGGACTTATCAACCGATGCCGGAAGTGACTGCATCACCAGCGGAAGTGATCTTTGATCCGGACGTGACCTCGGAACGAAAGTGACCTTTGACCCGGAAGTGACCTTTGATCCGCAAATGACATCAGCTTCGGCCACATGACGTCATCAGCCTCAGCCTTAGTGCGCAGGAATTTCACCTTTATATACTACTCCAATATCTCGAAATTCGTCCTCCAGCAGCAAAAAGTAAATGCAATTATGGTAGTGTATTGGAAGCATTGCTATGCATGCCCAAAGCCAGGTTAAATGGCCCCAGAACGTTTAGTTTGGAACTATGGGGCCTTGTCATGTCTCCTATAATCCAAGATTTTATCATATATGTCGGCCATCTTGGATTTTGGAAATCTCGAAAAATTCAGGAGGGCTCCTAGGCTAAAATTGAATAATAAGCATAAAGGAAGCTATTTGCCAAATTTGGTGCTTTTATCCGCTCTGTAACGGTAATTTCGCTAAGCCACCTGAACATGGGCGACGAGCCGGTAAACAATATACCTTGAGGCTTCGGAGAGGAGGAGACACAGAATTCCACAATGCTATCTGGGTATAATATTGGCACAATGGATGGTCCTTTAACTTTATTGCTCAAGCATGAAGTCAAGTCTGGTATAGACCTAAAAAGGCTATGAACCTTGACAATCATTTAAATAAATCAGTCAACCTATTGAACATATTTACTGCATATAGTCTAGTTGATCGAAACAGGAGTGTGCGGGCTTTTTTATCCAAAGGACCATAAATACTGAGGCTATATTGGAGTGTAATTCCATACATTGAGTGTTGGACACGTAGGCCTATATCCTGTCATCTGCGTGAAACCAATCAATCAAATTTCGAGAGAGATTTACTTGGGACTGTTTATAAGTACACTCTTTCACACAAGTGTTGTATTTAACATTATAAATTTCCGAGGAGTGACAACATCATATAAAGCGTTATATTTGTAACACTATCAGAAAGTGTTGGAGAAAAGTGTAATATCGGATATTATAGTGCTGTATCAGGAGCAATGCAAAACCTTTAAATGCTGAGTTTAACATTTGTAAACTGTTTTATTGCTTCTGATACAGCATCATAATGTTGCATTTAACACTGGTTTTCAACACTTGCTGAGAGTGTTACAAATATAGCGTTTTATGTTGTCACTCATGAGACATTTATAATGTTAAATACATCAATTTCATTTTAAGGGTGTACAGCGAGCGAATAACTACCTTTCCCCGGAGTCGTTTGAATTTAGATGTCGATAATCGACCTATATATCGATAGCCGATCAGCCTGAAGATTGTCGACAGCTATGATATCTCCCACGCGGAGATCAAATAGAATTACTATGAAATTTCGCCTCTGATCGGATGAAACTCTACATTGGTGTCAGGGATTAACCGGGCACGCGCGGATGATTATCTCTGTTCACTGAACACGTTACCCTTCGTCTGTTTTATCCATATGTACCATATGATATACTATGCACACAATACACGACAGTATACCCGATATTAAATGTGCGTATGTTAAAAGACCTCAAGGTATTCTTTGACTTGAAGACTTGAAGCTGCAAATTCGCAAAATATATACCTGTCTGACGGCGAATGGGTGATTATTTTCTTGGATATGTAGTCCTACTTGTATATATACGGTATTCGAGTATACGAATTATGAGAACGTAGGAAATATCATTGCTAATAGGCTGCCATGATGACAATAAATCTTGCATTTCTTTTATATTACAAGAATTGTCCTCGTGTCAAGCCAGAAGTATTGATTCGAATATCGCAAACAACTCATATCGCATGATATTCTTCCACGAACAGTGATCGCATTCAAATACTTACATACAAAATGATATGGCTCGCCCTTTACTGTCTACCAGCTGACGTGTTGTGATGTTATTGAAGAGCACGGTGTCTGTGATAGTGACCGTTTCACTTGGCGGCGGAGTGTTTTGGCATGCAGTAACCCTAGGCTGGCACACGGACAGTCCCTGCAGTAACGAGGGTAATCAATCGATTTCTCACCTTACGGTAAGGATTAAGTAAATCAGTTCATCACACGCACGTTCGCAGTCCCGCGGTCGAGCTCTCGTTTTGTTAGCGTCTCTTGACAACCATCACGGTGGGTAATAGATTTCCCATACACGTCGATGGACCATAGAAGGGACGAACTCGATATTGTACTCGCTCCACTGACGCTGACAGGTAGGCCACAATATGGCCCTGTGCTGGGCCACCGGCATAATATGAACAAATTACCCTCGCAGGCTCTTCCCCGTGACAAGGAAGAAAAATGTCAATGTATGTCCTGTGCTACGTTATCAGATCCACATGGTTTCCGACAAGCTGTATTCTTCTCTGTTTTATAACATTTGCTGCACAAATCATATCTGTATATGGTTTTTACCCAAGCTTCGGTTACATCTCACATCTCGAAACTAGAGATATTTTCCTCGCGTGACGGTGATGCCCGTGGTTTCATTCTCGAATTCTTTAATTCGGGAAGTAATGTAGTTATAACTAGGAAATTTAAATGCATAAAGCACGAATACCAGGAAGATATAACCTACTAGGTTACCTACATTATAATATATCATACACTATACAATAGGGGCTGTTGAAGTGTCTCGATTCTTAAGCGCTATTCAAGCGGAGAGTTTTTTGAATGGCCCCCGTCGTTTCAAAAATAGGCCAGTGCGCAAACAAATTGTTTGTTTACACTCGAGAAATTCGTCTACAGAACGCGTTGTTGACGGTTGACCGCCGCGCAGGTCTCTAAATCAAACACGGTTAATCAATATGGTTAACAAAGCGAAGATAATAATTACCAGTTACATGACCGTTAACAAATAAGGGGCTCTCGCGGTCCGGAACGCTGGAACAGTCACCCGGTTAACTCTGTGTATGGACTCCCCAAACAGACGTGGAAATGCTCAACAGCCGTCAGAATGCATTTCTCAGATCATGTCAACACTCAAGGTGTGGGTGGTCGTAGTGATTTTACCAATGGACAAACGGAACAGCGATCATGGCCAGCCCAACCTCAGAACAGGGTTGTCTCCATTATCGCGGAGCGATATCCGGTACTTTACCGTATTCTGTTCGGCCTTAATCAGGCTCGAGAAATGTGATAAATTACAGGTTTTCATACCACTTTGGAAACAGAAATTGCCTGGGATTACAAAATATATAGGTATGAATAACATTTGTATCATCCAAGAGGTGTGGTAGATCTGTAATTTTGAACAAGTAGGACATCACAACACTCGAAAATCATGAATGGCGGGTGAGGTTGGGGTTGCGTCGGTAGACTTTAGCTGATTGGCTGACGAAGTCGCGTGGTATTGATTTCTGGAAATTCCCTCTTCCAGTTGCCGAAATGGATACACACGATCCCAGGGACAGTCTTACCGCGTATAGATGACCCAGATGGTTACAGGTTGTATACACCCCTGCCACCAGTCACTTACTTAATTTGTAGTTCTGTACCAAAACATAATTTCATCAACCTTGATCTTACCAGTCCGGACGTCCTTATCAACATAATAAATATTTAATTTTTCAGGTGTGAATGTGCGTGAGAATTTGATTCTGAAGAAAAAAAAAAAACATTGCTGATTTGTTTTAAACAAATGACCCGTAACTTTGATGTAATGTTGTTCTTGCTGTAAAGAATGGAACAGTTATTCAATAATTCATCGACAGTTTCTTTTCTTTTGTCTGCGCTGCAGTTGATTAGTTCTGCTTAACCCAAGTGAGTGAGTGAGTGAGTGAGTGAATATGATTTAACGTCGCTTTCAACTATATTTCAGCCGTATCACGACGTTGGGTCCTATACTTCTCACTCCCGGGAATCACACGGGTGGGGTCCTATTCCTTTTCACACCCGGGAAACCCACAGGTGCCTTAGTTATTCGCCTCTTACGACAAGCTCTCTGAGGAGCTGAGGCTTATTCTTACCATGACCTGCGGTGTGCACAACGACATCCCAGGTCAATCCTCGGAAGCCCCACAGGGTCTGCTTAACTCAGGTTACTGTGATACAGAACATTCTGATAATCTCCCACTTTTAACCTCTGTCGAAGGCTATATGGCTTGGTGAAGACCCACTGCATGTGCGGAGAATGTTAGAGGGTTTGTTTCGTCTTCGGTAAGTGAATGAAGGCAAGCTGTTTCAGTATTTAAACATTTATTTCACATATGTGGAAAAGTTATGCACATATGTGAATTTTTTTTGCACATATGTGTAAAAGATTCAATTTTTTTTATTCAACATATGTGTACATGTACTGTACATATGTATCACGTTTATACATATGTGGGAAAGTTTTGCACTTATGTTGAATAAATAAATTAGCTTACATATGTATAAATAATTTTACATATGTATAAATCTTCTTCACATGTATGTATAAAATTTTCCACATATGCCAAATAATTCAAACTTTTCCACATATTTGTAATTATTCTATATATATGTTGAAATACATTTACGCATATGTTGAATAAAAGTTTTGAATCTTTTAGACATATGTGCACAACTTTTTAACATCTGTCAAATAAAAGATTAAATACTGAAACTGCTTCCCTGTTTAATCATTTAAAAGATTTCAACATATGTATAGAAACGCGTTTATTTAACATATGTGGAAAACGAAAGCACATATGCACAAAAAAATCCCTATGCAATATATGTGCAAAAGAATTTACATGTATAACACTTTTGACAAAATGTACAAAACCTTTTCACACATGTAAGATAAACACAAACTTTTCTGCATATGTGTAATTCTTTTGTACATTTGTTGAAATATTTTTTACATATGTGAAAAACTTTTCCACCTATGTGAAATAATCGATGAAATAACGAAACGGTTTGCCATAAGAGATGACGGTAAAGCGCATGGACAATTAAAATATCAATATATTGGGGAGGGGGGAGCAAATACACATTCGAATGTGTACCGGTGATACACAATTAATGGTGTACCTGAAGTGATACACATACGCGCGTATCCACGGTAATTAAGGCTTTAGATACATTATCTGGGCACACCATATGCTCTGGGCTTAACTGAAACTGTGACGTTGTTGGCGGGAGGTGTCTCGCATGCTCTATTCCCAATTCCAATTCCCTATGCACGAGCTGGGTATATACGACCCTGAGACCAATTCAGCCTTTTAAAACAGGTCGCAGGCTTCATGATTTACACAAGAACATCTGTTAAGCTTAAACTAATTCACTAATAAGGACATACATGCATGCAATAATACCAATGCTGAACGATAAATTAAGGGAATGTAGGGCAACATAATCTGTATACAATAAATCAAACTCATAAAAAGGATCTGAACATTTATCGATAAGTGTAGTCATGCTCGCACGCTGTATACCCCAAGAAGATAAGGTCAATCATGGTCAAGTTGAAGACGTTACAAACTTTACACCATTAACGAAATTCGGGCATGTATATGTGAAGAGTACCGTAGTCGTTAACATCCCACATCTCACTAACATCTCACTTCAAAAAAAAAGAGAAAAGAAAAAAGAAGCAAAAAAAAAATATACAAAAAATACAAGCCGATACGACCCGGAGTTCGAACCCAGGTTCCAGGGTATTTTTTTGGGTGCTCCGTTTTTGTGGCTGGATTCCTTTGTTGTTGACATGCCTCTCAGTTTTGTATCAAAGCTGACACACCCATTCCCAGAAGATGTTTATACAGAGCATAGTGTATGTACAGTTACGACCTACCTTATGCTAGCATGGTGGACGAGGTTGGCGTAAGGTAAGGCGGATACGACTGTCTGGTTGTGCCTGTGTAGCGGTTTGCATTAGGCTCATTCATTCAGCAACTTCACCTGAAAATGAATAAGGAATACCTGACAATGGATTACCGGAAAATATATTCTTTCAGCAACTCTATTGCAACTCTACCCTGACAATAGATTCTTTCATCAACTCTATTGCAACTCTACCCTGGCAATAGATTCTTTCAGCAACTCTACCCTGACAATAGATTCTTTCAGCAACTCTATTGCAAATCTATCCTGACAATAGATTCTTTCAGCAATTCTATTGCGACTCTAACCTGACAATAGATTCTTTCAGCAACCGTATTTCATCCTGAGAAGTTTTCCAACTAAAGTGAAATTACCGAAGTGGGTATTCGGCGAGGGCCAGTCACTATCCTATTACAACATTATCCTGTCAACCCAATACCCAGTGGTCACAGTCGCTATCGTATTGCCCGAGTATCCTGTCAACACAGTATTCGGCGGGTGTCCGTCACTATCCCATTAGCGTAGTATCTTGTCAACACAATAGCCAGCGAGGGTCACTGTCACTATCCTATTACCACATTATTCTGCCAACAGAGTATCCAGGTGTAACAGTCGATATCATATTGTCCGAGTATCCTGTCAACACAATATTCGGCGGGGCCAGTCACCATCTAATTACCACAGTATCCTGTCAACACAATGCCCAGTGGATGTCACAGTCACTATCCTATAGCCACAGTATCCTGTCAACACATTATTCGTCGGGGGCCAATCACTATCATATTATCACAGTATCCTGTCAAGAAAATATCCAGTGGAGGCGGGGGGGGGGGAGGTCACAGTCACTATCAAATTACCACATTATCCTGTCAACACAGTACGCAGTGGTCACAGTTGCTATCCTATTGTCAGAGTATCTTGCCAATATAGTAATTGGCTGGGCGAGTCACTATCCCATTACCACAGTATCCTATGTCAATACAACATCCAATGGGGGTCACATTCACTATGCTACTGCCATAGTACGCTGTCGTCAAAGGATCCGGCGGATGCCATAATCACCAACCTATTACCACAGTATCCTGTCAACATAGCATCCATTTAGGGTAACAGCCACTATCTTATTGTCATATTATATCCTTCCAGCAATGTATTCAGTGGGATCACAGTTGTTATCTTCTTGGCATGATATCCTGTCAACACAGTATACAGGGGTCATAGTATCCTGACAACATCTCCAGGGCGCATAGGCGCTATCCTACTGACATAGTATCCTGTTAACAAAGTATCCCGTGGGTTCATATTGGCTTACCAAAGTATCTTGCCAACGGAGTTAGTATCATATCGTCACAGTCACCCTACTCTCTCTCTAGCATCATGAAAACACGAACAAAATATACAGTGGCGGCCAGGGTCACTATTCTATAGTATCATGTCAACATAGTATCCAGCGAGGGTCACTGTCATCATCCTGTCGTCATAGTATTCCGTCAACACAGTATCCGCTGGTCAGCAACTAGTCTATAACCACAGTACATTATCAAGGTAATATACAGTGATCGCTATCCTGGGCAATGCATAGTAAAACTCCAGAAAACTAGTAGAGCAGCGAAAGGCCAGGTACATACGAACCTTATCTGTAAACTGCTACATGCTTCAACTGCAGTAACAGTTTGGGTTCTACCACAAAAGAATACAGCAATCTAACTACAGATTATTTAACCACAGAGATGGGGCTGATCCAGGAAGTTATGTGATAATGTAACTGAGCGTGTTGAATACAGCGCCTATTGAACAAATGTTTAATCGCATCACGTCTGGTAAAATAAATTCACAATTTGCTTTCACATTATCTCGTCAACTACATAGACAATTAGAACGGAGTCGGTCTCCTGGACCGTAGTGATCACAATAGAGGCTTATAATGTTCGGCTCCTATCTTCTAACCCAGCTAGGACATTTTCCTCCACATTAGGGTTAAGTGTCCTTAATTGCAATAGTAAAGGATATGAAAGAGTACACTGTAGAATTCATGGGATTCTGTTCTTGGTCATGACACCGCCACTGTCGCGAAGAGGCTGTACACGGTAATCAAGCAATTTACGGCACACACGTATTAGTTTCTGTTTTGCCTAGAACACAGTGAGTGAGTAGGATTTAACGTCGTTTTCAACATTGTTTCAGTCATATCACGACGGTGCCTACATGTGCCAGAACACGAGAGTGTCCACAGTTCCTATTATTCTGGACACTGATCAGCCCAGTCAGTACAGCACCCAGTCACCCATCCAAGTATTGACCGAGCTCAACGCTGCTTAACTTCGGTGATCTGACGAGAACCGGTGTGCCCAACGTGATGCGCCGTACCACAAAGGACACAAAGGACAGTGACATCATATATAGTAAAATCGATGTTTACTGAACATTTCGATTAATTTTCAATTTTGCATAATACCTCTGTTGATCAAGCATTAGAAAGAATGATCGCTCATGTGCAACACTGAAGGAGTTGTTCGGCCGGATTCAAACTGAACCGTGTGTATGTGGGTTTTTCCCCTATACGTCATAGCAACGTCGTAAAGGTCATCTTCCGCAATTCGGTGGGCAGGGGTAACCTGGAGTGAGCCTGTACGGGAGTAGTATATAGCGAGGATTTCGAGTCGTATTGACCGTTGACCTCAGAAATTTGCATATTACGTGACAGAGGTCAAAGGTCAATGAGTGCACTTGAGTTGACCTGTATCCTTTCATTTCGTCTTTGACCTTGGATCATGTTTAGACATGTTAGGGTTGAAGTTTTTCCATCACGTGCGCATGTGTATGACGTCACTTCCGGTCTGGGTGAATGGGGCGTGACCTGTGAACATGATAGGACATGTACTGACCAAATTCTGGCGGGAAAAACCCCACAGACAGGTCAGTTCACGCCCCAAGCCCGAAGAGACACGGAGGTGACCGAAGATGTCACGGAGATCACCGAAGAGACACGGAGGTGACCGAAGATGTCACGGAGGTTATCGAAGAGACACGGAGGTGCCCGAAGAGTCTGCTATCCACTCAGGTTTTTTTCCCGCCAGAATTTCGCTGACGTCTGCACCGAACACCTGGCTCCCCGAATTGCAATATTGTTGCACGTTCGCTACAATGTTGCGGCATCCTGAACACCTGGTCTGGTGCCTACGTGTCCGCGTGAGTGAGTGCACGTGCCGAACACCTGGCTCCCCGAATTGCAGCAATGTTGCACGTTCGCTACAATGTTGCGGCGACCGTGAACCCCTGGCCTGGAGTCTGCGTGAGTGAGCTCACGTGCCGAACACCTGGCTCCCCGAGATCAAGGCATGTCCAGACTTGTTCTGGGTTGTGCAGTTCTGCCATGCAGAGGTCGGGTACTAGGAATGCATATTAAATCTGTAGACAAAGTGTATGGAAATAGACGTTTTGGGGTCTAGGTGGGCCACTAGTGGGTCGATGGAGTCGTATGAGGTATCAATGTGAAGCATTTGTGAAGGCGCATCTGATGGGCTGGGTGTGGGGCTTGAAATATCGTCATTATGCGCATGCGCGGTAGACAAAGGGTATGGAAATAGGCGTTTTGGAGTCTAGGTGGGCCACTAATGGTCCGATGGAGTTGAGTGAGGTATCTATGTGAAGCATATGTGAGGGGGCATCCGATGGGGTGGGTGTGGGGTTGGAATATCGTCATTCTGCGCATGCGCGGTAGACCAAGGGAGCTCGGGGTATAGACCCCGATTTGAGTCATGGGGTGGGTGTGGGGTTGGAATATTGTCATTCTGCGCATGCGCGGTAGACAAGGGTTTGGAAATAGACGTTTTGGGGTCTAGGTGGGCCATTAGTGGGTCGATGGAGTCGTATGAGGTATCAATGTGAAGCATTCGTGAAGGCGCATCCGACGGGCTGGGTGTGGGGGTTGAAATATCGTCATTATGCGCATGCGCGGTAGACAAAGGGTATGGAAATAGGCGTTTTGGGGTCTAGGTGGGCCACTAATGGTCCGATGGAGTTGAGTGAGGTATCTATGTGAAGCATATGTGAGGGGGCATCCGATGGGGTGGGTGTGGGGTTGGAATATCGTCATTCTGCGCATGCGCGGTAGAACAAGGGAGCTCGGGGTATAGACCCCGATTTGAGTCATGTCCGCATCATCTGTGACGTCATCAGTACGAGTAGTAGAGAAAGTGGGCATTTTGGGGCAGTGAAGGAAGGATTAGTAGTATAAAAGCGCATTTCGAGCCCTATTGACCTTGCGGCGCAATGCGCAATGAGTGTATGCGCGCGTATGTGTGAGTGAGTGAGTGAGTGAGTGAGTGAGCTCCCGACTACTCCATCCTCGAGCTCCGAGCTTCCATCGTTACGCCTTAACGCCCGTCGTTATGCCTTAACGCCCTAGCATAACGCTTTGACGCCATGATATACACAGATGAAAGAAAAACAACAACATCAAGGATGAGAGATGAGATAACCACAACAACAAAATGTTTTTTTTTATATGGTTTATTCTCCCCTCCAGTACATCATACCCACGCTGGGGGAGCCGCGTTGAGTATGTTTACAATTCAAGAAGACTCTTGTCCAATCAAAGGCCGCCATTTGGCGCTGTATCAGTCAATTCGTTCTTGCCCGTTACTGCGTTAGATGTATTCTCGGCTGCTCTTGTCCAATCAGAAGTCATCGTTTCAGAAACTTTCATCTTTGCTCAGTGTGACCTAATCGTCGTCGGGCAGGTCTGGATATTGTTTGGGCAGCATGTCGTGAAAGAGTTGTTTGCGCATCCTGATCACATTTTCCAGGGCCTCAGTGGGTGGTAGCCCCATATCCTCTTCCAAGTGACGCTTGGTCTTCATGATGGACCTGTGCGTGGGGTCGCCTTTCATTTCAAGCGGTAGTAAGGTATACTGTTCATAGATCGCCATGGCTGTTTTCCTGATGCAGGGGTGCATTTGGGTGTACGCCTGTTGTAAGTTATCCTGTCCGGCGTCCTCGATCGCTGCAGCATAAGTATTGATAGCTGCTGTCACAATACGATCCCAGAAGGAAGGTTCTGCCTCACTTTCCTGGTATGTAGGCTGACTATCTGAGGTCAGCCTCTCCGTATCAGTATATAGACTCTCAGCAATCTCACTTTCCTGGGATGTAGGCTGACTATCTGAGGTCAAGCTCTCCTTATCAGTAGATAGACTCTCATCAATTTCTGTATCAGTTTCTTGTGCCTCGGAGTCTTCAATCCCATGTATATTTTTATCGTGTCGCATCATATCGTAACGTCTGGTGAACGTGCGTTGGCACTCAGCAAGTATAAGCCATATTGACGGTTGAACGTCGACTGTGCGTGTTTTGGCAATACACTTGCTTTTATAGCCAGTAACGCCCGTCAACACTTAGCTTAACGCTTCAACGCCCTGGTGAACTAGCTCAGAAGCCCTGATTTTCATGGAATTGCCACCAATACATCGAAATGCAGTGACGACCGTCAATGCCCGTCGTTAGGCCTTAACGTCCGTCTCAACGCCCGTCAACACTCGTCGTTACGCCTTAACGCCCGTCTCAATGCCGTAACGCTCTATCTCTACGCCTTAACGCCCGTCTCAGCGCCTTAACGAGCGATAAACGGGTTTTGGAGGCCGATTAACCTTTGAACTCTGAGTGCACTTTCGGTCACAGGACCGGAAGTGACCTTTGACCACGCGATCGGAAGTGACCTTTGACCCTGCGCTGCTCGGAAGTGACGTCATCGTACGAAGGCGCACACACACACACACACACACACACACATACATTGTGCACCCGATCCGGTATTCTGCAAGAGCATTTGGACACCTGTTGACCTCAATAATTTGCCTATGACCTCTGTGAGGTCACTTCCGTTTCCGTTCACGTGACCGGAACTGACCGTTGACCCCTGCGCGCAATTTTCATCCGGTATTGTTAGCGCGCGCAGGGGTCGACGCAACATTGTAGCGAACGTGCAACATTGTTGCAATTCGGGGAGGCAGGTGTTCGGTCCGTGCACTCACTCACGCAGACACGTAGGCACCAGACCAGGTGTTCACGATGCCGCAACATTGTAGCGAACGTGCGACAATGTTGCAATTCGGGGAGCCAGGTGTTCGGTGCAGACGTCAGTAAAATTCTGGCGGGGAAAAAACCTCAGTGGATAGCAGACATGACTCTTCGGGCACCTCTGTGTCTCTTCGGTAATCTCCGTGACATCTTCGGTCACCTCCGTGTCTCTTCGGTGACCTCCGTGACATCTTCGGTCACCTCCGTGTCTCTTCGGGCTTGGGGCGTGAACTGACCTGTCTGTGGGGTTTTTCCCGCCAGAATTTGGTCAGTACATGTCCTATCATGTTCACAGGTTACGCCCCATTCACCCAGACCGGAAGTGACGTCATACACATGCGCACGTGATGGAAAAACCCCAACCCTAACATGTCTAAACATGATCCAAGGTCAAAGACGAAACGAAAGGATACAGGTCAACTTAAGTGCACTCATTGACCTTTGACCTCTGTCACGTGATATGCAAATTTCTGAGGTCAAAGGTCAATACGACTCGAAATCCTCGCTATATACTACTTACGGGGCATGCGCTGTGGGCAGGCTGGCCACCAAAGCGGACAGATAAACCGTCGATCGGCACCAAGGATCCCAATCTAGGTAAACCAAGATGGTAAATCAGGCGAATACCATCTAGACGTAACGCGAAAACTTCGTGCGAAATGTTCGCTGATATTCTGCCAAGTGTGTTTTTCATCGGCAATCGAATGAAATACCAAACTCTCACAGCATGCATGGAAACAATTTTGTCCCAAACTGATTACTGAGGAAGTTAAACATCGGATTAGCTTGTTGCTTTTTGCACAAAAAGGAAACTTTCTCATCTAGTAGTTCCAGTCACGCGACAACACGTTCACCAGTGACCGGTGTACAACGAAAGAATGTCCAACAAGAAAGAATGTCTGTCTCGTTTAATCCAGATTATACTATTTTTTTCTGATTTACAACACGGGTAAGACATATTTTCCTGACGAGAAACAAATGAAACGGGGCATTTCTTTCTGGGACATACAGTATGTCGGCACCTCTTCCCACTTCCCTTATATGTGTTGTAATTCACTTCTTTCACATCTGCAACCAACCTGTAACCATCTGGGTCATCTGTACGCGGTAAGACTGACCCTGGGATCGTGTGTATCCATTTTCAGCTTACTTTCGGCAACTACATGGGGGAATTTCCAGAAATCAATACCACGTGACTTCGTCAGCCAATCAGCTAAAGTCTACCGACACGTAACCCGCCATTTTTGAGTCATGGGCTGTCCTACTTCTTTAAAATTACAGATCTACAACACCTCTTGGATGATAGGAAAGTTATTCATACCTATATCTTTTGTAAGGCCAGGCATTATTGTTTCCGAAGTGGCATGAAAACCTGTAATTTATCAGATTTCTCGAGTCTGTTCTCCACGGGATGAAGGCCGAACAGAATACGGTAAAGTACTGGATATCGCTCGGCGATAATGGGGACACACGATTCGCAAGCCATTTTATGGATGGCGAAGTGTACGCAAATGATCTGCAACATCATCAACTGAATAGAGTTGTCTCCCCATTGCGTCACGAATCATCAAACGAGGTGTCACAGATTGGGAGTTGAGAGCAAAAGCCGAATATGTGCGTTCAAGCGATACAGCAATCTGTTTGTATCCGCTAGGATGATTTTGGGGGTAGGGTTGCAACAGATGGTACCTCAACCAGATTTAATTTTCATAGTATGTTCTCAAAAGAAACAACAGACCACACTAATAAAGTGTTTTACCTGAGCAAAGACTGGAATTGCATGTATACGTATAGCCACTGCTATTGTACGGACATCACAATTAGTATCTGGTTGGCACTTGGACTTAAACACGGTCTGTATCATGGCACCGTCATATTTCACACACACATGCTAATGCAGTTCGTACTGCTACAGCCGTATATTTGTAATTATTTACCGCGTTCAATATATTGGCAGAATCATATATCTTAAATCTCTACTGATACCAAAACTGCTGACAGCGCACACTCAGTCGGATGCCATAATGTTTTTCGTTCTCGAGATGTATCGACAACGCCTTTCAGCAACTGACTACACATGCAAATTAATTGCAGATATTCGCGCTTGCTATATATTTATATCTGTAGCAGCTGGTGATAGGATTTAATGCGCTCCCATTGTATTCTGTTGTTCAACGTGGGAGGCCGATGATTTCCTCGTGTGATAACTCATTATCAAGACTTCCGCGTGACTACAGCAGGGAACCAGATTCATCGAACTGGGGGCTTATATTTAAACTGATACCATGCGGGAAGGGGGAAATGTGCATGTTGAAAAGAAGATATCAGATTGTTGACTGTACCGGGATTGCACATACCAAAGGTTTACGGGACATCAGGCTAGGCACGCGCCATGACTTACTCCTACTTCACTGGTTGTGAGGCGGTAATTTAACACTGTAATTTTATACAAAAATAAATATTTTATTTATATTTGTCTGTTTAGAATTGATAAGCAAAATTTAATCAAGAATCAATCTCAGTTGTAGAAGAGGTCTCTTAGAATTTAGGGTTGAGTCGTCGTTGGGAGGAGGACCCATTCGGGACCACTGAGTGGAAATCTACCGATTATAAATCTCCAAATGGCATCAGAGTTAATCGCTTCCGGGTCGGAGCCCCTCGAACTACATTGTTTAGAAATTTGAGAGCAGATCATTGTGGGTTTTATGAGCTGTGATTTTTCAACATTTCTGATACATCTGATATTTCAAATTGCAGATGAGGCTCCAAACTGTACTTCCAGGTGTTGATTTGTGCCACTTTGAGGAAAGCATGGCGGATGGAGACATGATCATCGAGGGGTGAGAAGGCTCCCTGTTTACAAATAGAATGACATTCGGTAACACCGATCAGCTGTCAATGGCGGTAATTTGCAATTTCCATGGTCAACTCCTGTAAAGACTTTAACAGTTAATGTCCCACAAGGCGAATATTGTCATGCCTAGTGGGTTTATGCATCGAGAGTTTTCTGTTTTTTTTGGTGATTTTTTATGCTAATACATAATAAGTAACAAAAATAATAGTGTTCTGAGGCCAAATGTGACGGGCTGGAATCACATAGCACGCATGACTCAAAACCAAACCACAAACGCGAACGTATTAACCGTCGATCGGCAAATGATACACTATGATATCACATGAAACAACCCATGCGTTTGAATGTGGTTGGGGGTGATTAATACAATTCGACTGTTCAAATTATATCGGCTTATCTCCCCTGAGCACAGAACTCTATCTGACGCCCCTACCTAAGATTGGACTTTGGATTTGTCCAACGTCACTCCAAACAACATGACGAACGATGGTCTGTGGGTCAACGTAGAAATTCTTCATCTCGATAAGTTTTTGACCAGTTCTACTTGATCTTGAGCAACCATATTTGGCAGGACAAACACCGGATGCAGGTTTGACATAAATTGACAAGTTTCAGACTTCAGACCGTCTTTATTTTGTGATAAATCACACAAACCATCTGGCATATATTTGCTGGAGCAGAGGGGAGGATCGCTTCAACAATCACATTATCTGGTGATATTCCAATATGGCGTTCATGGCATTCGAGGCACTCGGCACGGTCTCGGATAATATAGGACATTAGTAGCTCGACCCACACTGCTAGGAATCCATATTGGCATTCATGTTGAAAACACACTATCAGCGCATGTCAGCTGTATGACTTCCGCTACCATGGAGATCAGCTTGAGACGAAAAACCAAGAGAAACACCTCAAATTAGAAAAGATCCTTCGGCGGTTGAATCAAGGGAATATTCTCTTCATTTGTATATGTATTTTATCCCCTGATAAGGGAGAAATACAACGAGGACTATGTGAGCGAAAACACATCGTATAACATGTGGTGTGCCTCACCTGCGGCGGAAATCCTTACACCATTAATGCACGAGGTACTATGACTTCGATGGAATAGACCGAACAGTCGCGAATGCATTCGAGAGACTATCTACCACCGGAGATCCTCGAGAAGTTGTGAATGGTGGAGGACCGTAAATGAGACGTGACATTGGACCCTGGATGAGGTGCAGCGGGTGATCATTGAGACGGTAGTCACGGAGTGCATATGAATTGGGCGATATTTGAAAATTAATAGAGTATGTCAATGAGGGAGTATACGCTCTGAGTGGTTATTCTGAGCGGGTACTCATTGAATCTGTGACGTCGTCAGTAGTAGAGAACACCGAATTTTCGGATGCGCAGGTGGGACTAGGCACCTATCTATCTATATATCCCAATAAACTATCCCATAGGGGCAATGACGTCACATACCTATAAACCCCGATAAAGTAGTCCATAGAGGCAACTGGCATGTGGATCTTGGAGATGGATGTGGACCCTGGGGTGACTCCAGGGAAGAATATTACGTGAATTGATGTTATCTGTGACGTCGCCAGTAACAGAGAAAACCGCCTTTTTGGATGCGCACGCGGGAGAGTCCAGATTATGACTAGGCACCTACCTATATCCCAATAAACTAGTCCATAGGGCAATTCGTGACAAGTGAAATTTACAGATGCCTGTGAACTCACGAGTGATTCCAAGAAAGAATATTGAAGGAAATAAAGTCATCGGTGACGTCATCTGTAGTAGATAAAACCGCATTTTTCGGATGCACACTTGGGACTAGGCTAGTGGGCATGTAGACATTGGTGATACATGTGCACCCTAAAGTGTATCAAAAGAATAGGTCACCTGACTGTGACGTCGACAACACTAGAGAAAGCGCAGATACGGTCGGATTGAGTGAACATTTGGGACAAAGTGTCTTGGCATAGGGGCAGCTAGTAGCGTGGTTCTGTTTACGCTCTCGTTGTGTACAATGTCTTGATCGTAAGTTTCAGTGAAAGAGTGAAACAGGCTCGATTCCTCGTCTTAACACAGACGCCTTAACGCTACCCCTCCCCGTGGCTAGCCCATAAAGTCTTAACACAGACCCCTTAACGCTACCCCTCCCCGTGGCTAGCCCATAAAGTCTTAACACAGACGCCTTAACGCTACCCCTCCCCGTGGCTAGCCCATAAAGTCTTAACACAGACGCCTTAACGCTACCCCTACCCGTGGCTAGCCCATAAAGTCTTAACACAGACGCCTTTACGCTACCCCTCCCCGTGGCTAGCCCATAAAGTCTTAACACTTGATACAATCAGATTGGAGAGAGAGAGAGAGAGAGCGATTTATTCCGATCCTCTGTGGGTGTAACCCGACATCCTCTTTCATGTGACGCTTGGTTACTGAAATCTCGTTCGCTGATTCAGACAGCTGGGCCCAGGGAAGCCTGATTGAGGAAGAATGGGAACCCACTTTTTCTGACAGAGGCTATAATAATTCTGCTGAGACGATTGAGGACCCCGGGCAGAATAGTTCATAAAAGATGGCGATCTATGAACATTATAGCCTGCTGCCGCTTGAACAGAAGGATGATCCCACGCACTGAGCCACCATGAAAACCAAGCATCATTTGGAAGAGGAATGGGGTTGCCACCTACAAAGGCTTTGGAACATGCGATCAAAATGCGAAAACAGCTGATAAAGACATGCTAGCTCTGAAGTGTCCTGGACGGTCTGATAACGCTTAGGGATGGACCAGAGCGTCGACCGATGACGTGTCTAACGGACAAGAGCGAACATGACTGATGATTGATGCAATAAAAGGGCAGTTGTTTTGGAACGACAACTTCTGATTATAGAAGAGCGTACACAGCGAACGATGCGTCTGATACACGGACAAGAGCATGAATACATGAAGTGTAAACACACCCAACGCGGCTCCCTCAGCTTGGGCGAGATTTGATGCAGGGGATAATAAAATGTTTTACATGCTTGTTATTGTTGATCTTTATTTCTCACATTAGATTGCGTCAAGGCGTCAAGACATTAGGTGATAGGTATAAGTGTGGGTGTGTGTAGGGATAGCGTTAGGGCGTCACTGCGTTAAGAAGGGACGTCGGAACGTTTCATTCGCTCAAAGATCATTTGTTCGATACCAAGCGGGGCCCATCTTTAGCTCTGAAGCCAAGGTACCGTTATTTTCAAGACGTAGGGTTAGCGTTAGGGCTATATTTCCACCAACGCGAAACTTTTTTAATGCTTATAAATAACGCTAGCAGGGAAATACATGTTCCTGTAGTTCAGGATACAATGTAACTTTTCATGGATGTATGTCTTACCTAGAGTTGCAAATCAGAAATAAATGTCTTAGCTAGGTTACTAGAGACAGGAGCCGGACATTTACTCCTACCGGACATTATTTTCTTTTACACCGGCATACTTGGATCTGATTATAATCAGATTGCATATAGTTGACATTCGATCATCCTTATTGCAGGTCTGTAAATTCCGTCCCCCCCCCCCCCCCCGCTCGAGAGCATGCTCTGCGATTGACAACCAATCAGGACATGAGAGACTGGTTCACCACCTTCGTGGGATTTCGTGACGCTCCCAAGAAAGCCGAGCTTTAGTGAAGAAGTAGAGGACAGTCCGTTTGATGGTCCGGGGGGAAAGTCAAAACAAACAGTGGGTACGAACATCTGAATTCAAAATAACCATGAAGGACAAAATAAACAACAAATTGTCTGGCAATTAATTTTCTCAAATCTTGGCATATTCGAAGATGTCATGAGGACACGAATGCTATTCGGACAGCCTATTAAGAAAACAGCTTCTCTTCGTTCTGGAAGATACGCTCTCTGCCATGGCTCGGCTTTGTCAGACGAGCCATGACTAGGAATCATGACAATCGATACAATCTAGAATCTTACTTTATTACATGGAATGTTGTAATCGACTATGGTTACCAAGTAAACATGAATTTCGTGCAATACAGATTGGCGCATGGCAGGAATGATATATCGATGAAAATTTACTGTTTCATGTGTCTGGGTAAACAACTATCACTGTTTGTTGAACGTGCATATCGTAACTAAAGAGGAAGTAAGACTTACAGTATAAATAAATGCAGTCAGTTACTAAATGCTTGGTCCGGTGATTTAACACGAGTGTTTCTGTGTCTGGCCGCTTCTCTGCATATAAGCAGCTATCTGGACGACAATATGCGCTTTCTTTTATTGCAATGAGCCAGCTGGCCCATGAGCATATGTAGTATAATACAATGCCATTGATTTACCGCAGAACATATATATTCAATTTCTCAGATCAATTTTGACATATATAAACCATATGTGATATCTGGACACAATATCAAATCTCTATATCTATACTCGTCCCAGGTGATATCAAATTCCTCGAAAAATACGTCCGATATAGAACTCGTGTCTTAACTTAAAAAGACATCACTGCAAACAGTGCCAACTTTTTAATAACAGTGTGAGCAGGTTAGCGTCTGAAAAAATTTGAATTGATCAGTTTAGGCATACTTGGATATCTTCATTAGTATTCTGGAATGAAAGAGAGAGAAAGGCAGAGAATTCAGGTTTAACGTCGCCTCCGCAATATTTCAGCTATACAGCGAATGTAGCGCTTATGGTGTTCGGCATACATTGGGCGCAGCTAAATAAAATAAAACTATTGCGCAATTTGAGCCTTTCCTTTCATCAATCGGAGTCTATACAGCTTTTTTTCCCCATACCCATCTCAATCTCGGGTCTATGGGACGACCTGCGAAGCCGTGTAAATGCCACTCGGACAGACCAAAATAATTAAACTGTCTATAAAATCAGGCTCAGCGAGAATTTCTGAAACGGACATGCCAATTTTACACAAAGCTGTCATTTAATTTCTGCCACATAAGAAAGCCGCCTCACAACCGAGTCCAGTGCTTACCAGAGATAGAATAAACACATGGAGGTACCCATGTTTTCAGGGCAAGCATCTGCATCTTCGAATAACAGATTGTAATTTTGATTGAAAAATTCCCCCTCGTTCGAGGAGATTATCTTTATTTAATAATTTAATAATAATATATATTGTTCTGTGATCAGGGACACTCTACTCAGCTCTCCACAAACAAAATCGTTTTGTGTATATGTATGTTTGCACATCAAGTACCATTTTGCAGAATTGTAGATGAACGTTTACGCGTCTGACCCAAACGTCAGCACCGTTTTGTTATAAATTAATCAGATAATTCTAAAGCATGTCGAGGCGATATTTCATCGAATTTAAATGAGGTCTTCTTCAATATGAAACGGCTTTTTGTGTACTTGTACACTCAGCCTCATGCAACGTAAATGAATAAATTCGCAAACACAATATATGACGATAGATTAAACGATTGAATTTACTGGCGAAAAACCCGTTCTTCGGATGGAAAATGCCCAATGTTCGCATGCGCCCCACGGGCATTCTCTCGAATGCCAGAGTTTGTAACCTCCTAAACTGAAGGAGGTACGATATTATGCAACGAGAATGCGGTTAATTATAATTCTGCTAGTCAGAGATTACCTGTACAAATATTGGATTATAAAGCTTCGCTCTTTCGCCAGTATATTAGCTAAGACACGATGATTGCACTATGCGTACGTAAAAATGGTACTCTGATAAGCTACATTAGCATGGACGTAATATGGACATAATTCATAGGGACTATATGGCAAAGTCAAGATTCTTCCATATTATAATTGGATTGTTTATTTGCTGTCACGGGCGATCAGTCGAACCTGCTCTTCGACCGCTCTACTCCCACCAGGATCATGCTGGCTGCTCCAATGCAACACCGTATAGGTATTAAGTTTATCAGATAATTCTAAAGCATGGCAAGGCGATATTTCATTCAATATATAAAATGTATTGGTCAACATGAATCGGCTTTATGGGACCGACTTCCTGATCGAGGTTCGAACCACCGACCCCTCGCTTACGATTCCAGTGCTCGAAAGAGAAATTTCTAGCTGAATCACTCATTGCAACAAATGCATGCAGGGTCGACTGTCTCCGGAGTACAAGGGGGGATTCAATAAAGAGTGTTCAGTCGTTCAAGTCGATATTGGGGGATTCGATACAGCGATCACATAGGACTTAGTCCACGTTGATAGACTACTCAACCGTACAAAATACAATACAATATGTTTATTGCACGACTCGTAAAATGGTACAAGTATGGCAAGCAATATAATTACTATGGTACTATAGGAACGTACAATATTAACTGTAACAAAAATATCTGATCCTCTAAGATCACAGTTTCATCCCTGCCTTTAACGAAGCTGTGTCATTAATATTGACATGAACCCTCCGAATTTATCAAGGCCCTTCAGAACGAGTGATAAAACATTCATACTGGTGTTAATTGAAAACCAGTCACACCTTTATGTCGAGGATCAAACAGTACATGCCGATATAATCACTGCTCGGGTGAATCGATGCAAACCAATTGGATTGATGAATAGCTTAATTGGCGGTTTTAACGAACACTTGTCCCCTACAGGTACCAATGGGTCAATACAGATTGTTAATTACCAGGTGAAAGAGATAATAAAATATTGCGAGTGTCTCGAACAGTTTTTCAATCATATACTTCCACGCACCAATTTAACCTTCTGGGCGAATGAATGATTGCATATGGCGTTTCCTATCCATGACCTTTCCGTCAGAGATTCAAGATATCAACTGAAAAAGTCACATGACTTAATAGACTGAAAATGCCATGGTCGAAGTAACATAAATGGAAACGTTCCTTCACAATATATCAGGTTGTATATCTGCTGCTCTTATTCCTTAAAAGTATATGGATATGTAAATAACTAGACTCCCGATGGACTACTATATATTTAGACGATTTCTCAAAGTGGAAAATAGGGGAGAGAGAAATGGAGAGAATTAAGGTTGAACGCGACGTTAAACCTTAATTTTCTCTCTCTCTCCTAGTATAGACATCAATGTACTATATCAGACAATATAATAGCAAAATATAGTGTAATTCAAGTGCTGATCAATCGGTAAAGAGCTCAACATCATATATACAATAACAGACTTTCTCAACAATCATTCAATCATATTAGCTTCATTCATTAATATGTGTAAATAGTAAAACTCCAATCATATATATTCAATTTTACAAAGTTTATTCGTAAAGTTTATTAAATACATAGATTATGACTAACTGCGGCGGTATCAACTACGGCGACGATGTAGAATATACGGAGCGATATGGATGCGTAGGCAAACGATGGAAAACCCCGAATAATGCCATGGCAACATCAAGAAACATATATTTTGAAACTTATATAGAACTGTAAAGAATCAACTAACCCCATTCTTGGAGAAATACTCGAACGCTTCACATCGTCAGCTCTAACCTGTCATAAGGCTTACACCTATAGCTTTACCATGATGTGGAAAGAAAATCGCGTTTGTGATGTTCACAAGTGGGTCAAACTTCACGTAGACAAGGCTGCAGCATTCGAGAGAAAGGAAGCCAATGAGAGAAAGAGACTTTGTCAGCTTGATTTGCCCCCGAGCCAAATTGAGAAATATGCTGAGAATGTGCAACATATCATGGCTATATTCACTAATCATCCAGAATTGTCCTCTTTGGAGCATATAACAAATTCTGCAGATATAACAGATACATCCAAGCATATTTATCACAAATCCTAGATTATTACACAAAAAGGGGCATAACTCTGTAAAATAAAGGCTGAGACCAATAATCTTTCGTAGGTTTCTAGAATACAAGTATATAAATAAGTTTCCAAAATTTGGTAGCTGTATCGAGTTCTTCAGTTCTTCATAGTTCTTCAGATATAACTGGTTACATTCAACCATATGCAAAATTATTTCCCCCGTAAACGGGCATAACTCCACAAAATAAGGGCCGAGACAATGCATTTTTTGTACGCTTTTGGAATACAATAAGATAAATACGTTTCCATAATTTAGTAGCTGTATCGATCATGGATCTGTAGATATAACTTGTACATACATCTATATATCATCAGAGATTGTTACATCCGAAAAGGGTTATAACTCTTTTATGGGCCGAGACGACTATAGGCATCTAGAATACAACTATAAAAAAAACTTTCCTCATCATTTGGTAGCTATACCAAACACAGTTAATCAGATATAACTGTTTACGTTCAAACATATATATCACAAAATCAGAGATTATTGCACCTGAAAAGGGACATAACTCTGTGAAATATGGGCCGGTTTTCGATAGGCGTCTTAATTATAACTAGATAAATAAGTTTTCAAAATTTTGTCACTGTATTTCGAGTGGTTTTGCCTAAAATGCTGTAACGGTACCTGTATATGGCGAGATTCTGTGTCGATTCGTCCCCGAGACCCGCCCCCTGTAAAGACCTTTTGGTCTTTGCTATATGTTAGAATTGTGGGAAGTTGATGCTGGGTCGGAATCGGGCCTTACAGACTAGTCTTTTGTGTTAAATGCCGTCATTTTCATCTGACGACGATACAGCTCACCAATCCCCAGTGTACGATTTGTCCCAGCGACACAGCTCACCAATATACGAGTTGTCAGAGTATTTCCATCATAGCTCTCTACATTTGTATCTAATACCGCTTATGCCGGTGCTAGGGACCGTGTGGTCATGTCATCCAAGCTGCCACATGAACAGGTACAATAAAAGCGTACCTAAGATACAACACATATCACGAATCGTTAGATTCTTGGTATGTGCTTTAGAATAGGTTAACCAGAAGACTATACTGTGAAGTCATGTGGCTCTGTCAGTATGTCGGCACCTCTTCCCACTTCCCTTATATGCGTTGTAATTTTTACCTGTATATGGCGAGATTCTGCTGGTGGACGATTCGTCCCCGAGGCCCGCCCCCTATACAGACCTTTTGGTCTTTGATATATGTTGGCATTGTGGGAAGTTGATGCTGGCTCGACATCGGACCTTACAGACTAGTCTTTTGTGTTAAATGCCGTCATTTTCATCTGACCACGATACAGCTCACCAATCCCCAGTGAACGAGTTGTCACAGCGACACAGCTGACCAATTACCAATATACAAATTGTCAAAGCATTTCCATCATCAGCCCACACAAGTCAGAAAAGTCTCCTCAGCAAAAATAATGGCATATTAAAATAATTCCTATTGATCAGTACGTTAAATATTGCTGAGGTGTACTGATTATGCCACAGCATTTACCTCGGCAATTGCTGATTGCTGAGTTGAATTGTGTGGGCTGCATCATAGCTCTCTAGATTTGTATCTAATACTGCTTATGCCGGTGCTAGGGCCGTGTGGTCATGTTATCCAAGTTGCCACATGAACAGGTACAGTAAATTACAAGCGTCTAGTCCGTCATTCATAATCCAGCTGTCGTCCATCAGAGAATATCCACGTCCATAATCCAAAGACCTATTCCATATTCCAGTATTAGCACCAAATTCAAAAAGACAATCACAGTATACATAAACATAGGCTTGTTTCCTGCAAGAGAGAAGCGGTCAACAGTTTTCAATGATGCCGGCAAGACATCATGATGTTCCAAAAATATCAAATCCGTATCGCTGATCAGTATACTTAATCCATAATATTCGTTGTAAAGTCGTCATCTAAAGAATGATGTATCTCAGTCACGCTTTGATTGTGACTGTTCATATAAGTACCATGAGGATCTTGAAGTACATGGGTTCATACGGCCCCTAGCCCCGGGTTATTTAGACACAAGTTACGAAACGTAGCGCCATAGATCTTGCACGCTATGTTCGTATTTTGCTATCAGCATGCGATATGTATCGCCAAATTAAGCGTGCCTGAGATACAACACATATCACGAATCGTTAGATTCTTGGTATGTGCTTTAGAATAGGTTAACCAGAAGACTATACTGTGAAGTCATGCGGCTCTGTCAGCATGACGGCACCTCTTCCCACTTATATGCGTTGTAATTTTTACCTGTATATGGCGAGATTCTGCTGGTGGACGATTCGTCCCGGAGGTCCGCCCCCTGTACAGACCTTTTGGTCTTTGATATATGTTGGCATTGTGGGAAGTTGATGCTGGTTCGACATCGGACCTTACAGACTAGTCTTTTGTGTTAAATGCCGTCATTTTCATCTGACGACGATACAACTCACCAATCCCCAGTGAACGAGTTGTCACAGCGACACAGCTCACCAATTACCACTATACGAGTTGTCAGGGCATGTCCATCATGATATAGCTCTCTAGATTTGCATCTAATACCGCTTATGCCGGTGCTAGGGGCCGTGTGGTCATGTCATCCAAGTTTCCACATGAACAGGTACAATAACAGCGTACCTGAGATACCACACATATCACGAATTGTTAGATTCTTGGTATAGGTTAACCAGAAGACTATACTGTGATGTCATGTGTCTCTGTCAGTATGTCGGCACCTCTTCCCATTTCCCTTATATGCGTTGTAATTTTTACCTGTATATGGCGAGATTCTGCTGGTGGACGACTCGTCCCCGTGGCCCGCCCTCTGTACAGACCTTTTGGCCTTTGATATACGTTGGCATTGTGGGAAGTTGATGCTGGTTCGACATGGGGCCTTACAGACTAGTCTTTTGAGTTAAATGCCGTCATTTTTATCTGACGACGATACAGCTCACCAATCCCCAGTGTTCGAGTTGTCACAGCGACACAGCGACCAATTACTAATATACGGGTTGTCAGAGCATTTTCATTATAGCTCTCTAGATTTGTATCTAATACCGCTTATGCCTGTGCTAGGGGCCGTGTGGTCATGTCATCCAAGTTGCCACATGAACAGGTACAATAAAAGCGAACCTGAGATACAACACATATTACGAATCGTTAGATTCTTGGTATGTGCTTTAGAATAGGTTAACCAGAAGACTATACTGTGAAGTCATGTGGCTCTGTCAGTATGTCGGCACCTCTTCCCACTTCCCTTATATGCGTTGACGTACGAACGTACATGATGACGATAATACCCCGAGGTCAAAATCGCCGAGCGGTAAAAAAACAGTATTAAAACGCCACCAACATCTGTAAAAAGAAAATGTGTGACTGGAAAACAATTCGACATTTTCTAACATGTAATACGATATTAGATTACGAATAGCGGCGGCGACATATATATACTTACGGTTGGATTCTTGCTATGACAATGGAGATGGGGATAGTATATCAAGATAATTCATGATTATAATAGAGAGCATTGATGACTACGTTGTAAGGAACCTGATAATAATTGATGACATTATGACAGACGCCAAAGCAAGATACGAGAATTTCATAATTCTTTACCAAAGGATCTCATCATGATAATACACTCAGTTATTTATATAGTACATAACTTTTTCGAACAAGATAAAGCTTCCACAGATATCGCTTTAAATTGCCAGTACGTAGTTCTTTTCAACAACCGTACGTAGTTCCTTTCAACAACCCCATCGGCAAGCATCAGATGTCATCGCTGGGTCGTCGTATCTACATCAAACGACTCGATTTCTTCATGAAAAACTGCGACGATGTCATTCCATCGTCATATGGTCATATCTTTATCGATCTTAAACTAACTACTTTTGCAACCCAAATGTTAAAGAACAAATTCTAGTCTAGAAAATCAAACCTGTGATACACAGCCAGAAAAACGGTGTTGGCCCAACACCATTTATTGGTGTTGAGGCCAGTTCAACACCAATAAGTGGTGTTGAGAAACGGTGTTGACATAATTCAACACCAAAATGTGGTGTTGAGGCCAGTTCAACACCAAAAAGCGGTGTTGAGAAAATGGTGTTGACCAAATCCAACACTGAAAAATGGTGTCGAGACCAGTTCAACACCAAAAACGGTGTTGAAAGAATGGTGTTGAAATCTAACACTGAAAAATGTTGCTGAACCAGTTCAACACCAAAGAACAGCCTTAAGAAAAGGGGGTGTTTCGACACCAGTTCAACGCCAAAAACTGTGTTAAAAGAATGGTGTTAAAATTCCAACATTGAAAAAACAAAGGTTATGTGAAATCCGGCAGGCTCGCCGTTTTGGTTTACGCCAATAAGAATGTTGCCAACTACAAATTGATATTTGAATTTACTTCAATTTCAAAATTTAAGAAAAATGCAATTTGAATTGCCAGCCTAAACAAAAAACATTAACCCAGACAATTTTCAGAGTCCAAAAGAAGTCAAAATTATTCTAAGTCCAGCCTCAGTGGTAAGTAATTGACCGTAAACACACCTACAGAATTACGGTGCTCGATCTGCGCTCAACACAGCTGCGGATGGTATAGGTTACTGTGCTCAGTAAAAACCTACATCAAACTAATATAATGCGTAAACACGCATATCTAACAGATCCATATATGGTTCGGTAATGATGGATACTTCCAATCAATACGGAACAATCAGATGGAGGAAATCGTGTCCTCAAGTATATGCCGGTGCATCATATATGAAGATGATATTTGCCATTCTTTACAACATAAGGACCCCGGAATCAGAGGATTCGTGAAGAAATGGGCCGTATTATATTTCAGCTACGAAATCTATTTTCTTCCATAGAATAATGAGAGATTAGATGCTTGGACATATGGCTATTGAAATGTAGACCAGCGAATTCGAATTGGATTTACAGATATACAGAGGAAAACGCTGCCTATCATGGGAATTTCGTTATCTTTCGTGGGATTTTAGCCCAACAAGTCGTTCTATATTCTGATAAATGGAGACAGATCAGCTATACCCAGGCGCTCGACACTAGAAGCCCAGAAATGCAGCGAAAATGGCGAAATTGTATTGAAAGAAGTACAGATGTCGATCAAGTTTATCAATGGAGATGATCCAAATGATATATATTACACATACTATCAAGTGATTTCCATTGGATTCCAAATTTTGGTATGGAACCTGTGACGTCATATCAATGCAATATGAATTTGTTTGAAAAATTACTTTATACCAAGCAAGTAGACCAAGAAGTTGGAATTTTCCAGTCATAATTGCCGTATACGTATAGAGTAAACTTACTTGTACGTATTTTGCCGGTTTATTGCGACGCACAGTGCGCTTTACTGCCAGCTTTTCAACTTTCCATTGGAAAAAGAAACACAAATTTGCAAATGACGGACGGATTTTACGATTCTCTCTCTAGTGCTTCCGCCGAGGTCCACGCGCCCCGCTGGCCGGGCTGGCTGGCCCAGAGTATTCCAAAACCAGCATAGCTGACAGTTATAACGTCGGACAATGGAAAGAAACAAATCTCATCGCCTATAAAGCGTATGTTGACACCTAAATCAGTTCCTATACCTATAAAGTGAATACTGAACGAAAAGACCTATCCGGCGTTGAATGGTTCTGTTCACCTATAAAGTGAATACTGAACGAAATCACCTACACAGTGCATGCCCACCTACCATAAATTGGTGCAGGTTCTGACATTATGCAGATGCATTCAACTTTAATATATCGAATGAGACGCCTATACCGTACGTGTCCACCTACCATAAATTGGTGCAGGCTCTATTAATATGCAGATGTTAACTATAAGTGTTAACTAACACCAGCTCAACACCAATTAACAGTGTTAACTAACACCAATAAATGGTGTTGAAGCTGACTCAACACCATTTTTTAGTGTTGACCGACGAGTGCGGATGCTGACTCAACACCGAATAACGGTGTTAACTAACACCAAATAACGCTGTTAACTAACACCAATAAATGATGTTGGGGTAATATGGTGTAGGGCCTAACTCAACACTGTTTTTTGGTGTTGAAGTCAACACCAATTTTTAGTGTTAATTAACACAATTTTTCTGACTGTGTAGGCCGGATTTCATAACATAATCATGTTGTCAAAAAAGAAACTAGTGAATCGATGGGGAATTAATAGCAAAACCAAGCACCACACTCCCGGTTGCCCGTGCGCATTGTACCCACAATTCCCCCTTGAACTTGAATATGGTGTCCAAGGTAATAGCTGTTCGCGAAAACCTGAATCCATAACCCGGTTTTTCTTGGGATACATTTCCACGTCTGGTTACGCACGCACAGTCAAACTACCTTGCCCTATTGCCCTATCCTGGTTCCATGGGTATCCTTCGGTGAAAGCTCGGAGTCACGTAATTAATATGGTCTGCATTCGGCCATCTCCGTGTAACTAGGTGCCCAAATGGACTCAGAATTTCCGATTATCTCGTGTTGTTGACTATATACGAACACCGTCTCTCCAAGGAATTTTCAGTTGGTGAACATTTTGACGAGTGGGTCTTGTTTGCACGTCTCATTCAGCCATTTCATTCTAAAAAAGCTGTTATAATACCTCGAATGAAAATTTAAAATTCCACAAAAATTATCTCGGATCACCGGTTGGGACCGTTTTAACGAGAATTATAAGCAAAATCGGATATCTGATTGGGAAATTGGTTTAATTCAAGAACATTACACTGCATTACTCCTTGAAAAACACAGTAGTCGCCAAAATCTGTTCGTTAAATATAGATGCATTCGACGCCATCATTCACGACAAATGATGTGCCACACCGCGAGGCATTACTCAGTAAGGCAGTTATCTGCTTGATGCCGGTAATTCCTAGGCCTATTACTACTGAATATCTTGTTGGCCATCGATCGGCAGAAGAATATGCGAAAATTACTTATTAAATATGAGTTTGAATAGCTCTTTACACCACACCTGCTGCATCGGAAACCTAATATTGTTGGCATTAAGGCTAGCAACTATATCAGGTTTCTTTAATAACTCTGTGCTGGCACATAGCAGTCTTACCTTTTAAATATATGAATTATGTACTGCTTATTTGTTGTGAGAATGGCAGTGCGGATGGAGACTATTTGGTGAGGGGTGTATCGGAAATTATCGCTGGTTGCCATAAATCAGTATACGATATGCTATACTTTGCCATCAACAGATGACATATTTCAGTTTTAGTTATGCCGTATGAATATATGCCCCATTAAATAACCATTAGTGGCAATCTATTCAATTTCTACAATTTTTATTTATTTACCATTGAGTGCATATGTCTTTCCCATTAAATCAATATAATCTTGACAGAGAAAATTTAATCCATTAATTAAATGCAATCCCATTAATGAGTGCATATATGATACCCATTAAATCAATATAGAAAATCAATATTTCTTGCTTGAGTGGGCATTACTGAACGATGGGCATTAGATATTTAATGAAATACAGATAATTGTAATGGTTAACTGACCATTGAGAATTCCATTTATTGCCTATATGATATTTAATGCTATAAATATGTAATCTATAACGAACATCCTGTCATTAAAATGGCATGTATAACATGTATACAGGTATTGCTTTTGATCAGAAATGGTCATTACAACAAAAGTATATGATTTAATGGGCATCCCTCGTGCACTCGTAATGTGGTTTCATTCATGTTATTATATCAAGTTTCTTTCTACGCCGAGACTTCGAACAGACCTTGGTAGGCCCTATGTCAGACCACTGAAAGTTGTCAAAATCCGAGATTTAAATTCCATCTACGAACCAGCCCGAACCTACATGAAGCCCTACAAACCGATTGTTTGGAGGGTGACGAATTCCCCCAGTGGCAACATCATTTCTCTTAATATGGCTGCCAGAGGTGTAGCCAATCAACAACCCACTCCTATGACACATTGAGAAATTCAAATAGATTCCAGGTCAAAGACGTGTCGTGTCTATATAAATTTACAATCTTCAACTGGTTAGTTCAAGTGAGAGTGTATGGAATTTCAGTATATTTGACAGCATGCAGCTGAGATTGTACATTTTCTTTTGTTTTTAACCATGCTGACAATCTGGTCACTTGGTCAAATAGCTAAACTTTCGGTCTACTCTCCTCTCTTTACTCACTGCTGAAAGGTTTTTCTTTGAGTAGTATAACTTTATTTACCTTGGCAATAAACTCGACAATCGTTCCTATCATTTCATCCAAGGTACTGAGGCAATTATTTCACAACGCCGTTTGCCTACATGAACTACCAGGAAGAAGAGTTCTTCAAGTGGGATGGTTCAACAAATACACATCTGAAATGGGTCAGTTAAGAAAAGGGGTACCGGCTCTTTATTGAACATTTTAGAGAATTCGTGACTGAACCTTTTTTGAAGGGCTTTTTATAGCTCGAGAAACCTTTTTATCAGAGATTGTATATACCATTTTTTTGAGCTCGCTTAATTCTGAAAAAGATTTCCCAAGTTTCATTTCCTCGTGAGACATGCAGGCTATACCACAATATTCTACTTCTACAAATAAAGTGTCTAAAAACAACGTGGCCATAGCAAACAAACGAACCTCCCACACCAAGCTTGATGTTTTCGAGCTAGTTTGAACAGAATTAGCTCTCTATAATGGAGGTAAAAACGGCCACGGTCGTTTTTGCTTAATAGCTTTTGACGTATTCATCAAATCTCCAGGCGACTTATATATTGTTGCATGTCGTAACAGTGGGTTTTCAATGAAAGTGTGCATAGTTTAATTGCCAATAGAGAACAAAATATGCCGTCTACATGTATTCTTATGCAAATTAGATAGGCAACAATTTTTTTTCAATACCATTCGATGCGAATATTATATATTCTTGAATTTACTCTCTAAAGAAATTGAGTGACATTCTCTCAAGCATGAGAGTGGAAATTGATCCCACTCAAGTTGAGTGAACTTGAGTGGGTTTAACTCAAGTTGAGTTCGAGTGAACAGGTACATTTCACTCAAACTTGAGTGGAACAGTTCACTCAAGTTTTTTTAAAGAGAGTATTCAAGACCCCACTAACGTATTGTCTCAGGCCACCACAATAATATTTCTGTTTCCAGTAACCCTTTTCCAGAAAAAAAGTTCCGGTGACATTTTTTTCTATCTTTTTTTCAGCCATACTCTGTGAAATCCTATACAAATATGTCAAAATTGATAAAAAAAATAAATAAATAAATAGAAGAAAAAAAAATCCCCTGTATACCTGCCTACCCAATTTTTCTAAAGTTGGTTACTGAAAAGAAAAGTATTATTGTGGATGGCCTCAGGGGCAACAATTCCCGAATGCTAGACACTTCCCCCAAATACCCTCGACATTCCCCCCAAAAGACATTAAATTTTGAGTCACTTCCCCCCCCCCAGTTTTGCCATTTCCCCCCCCTAAAAAAATATGATATTCTATGGAACACATATGCATACTCGACATTAGTGTCAAGTAGTTTGGCAGTGTTCTCAGGGGGGAATACAAAAGAAGAAGACAAACACAGTTGTTGAATCATAATATGCACCTTCAATTTATTGCATATGTACCAAGACACTAGCACTGATCAATGAGAGTTTGGCCTGTTTCGATCTTGTGGGCAGCCGCTGATAGCGACTAAGTTTCTTCTCACCACCAAGGAGGATCTGTAGGGGCAGCTGGGATGCCTCGGCATGGAAGAGAGGTACGAGGATGTTGAAGGGCAGATGTACACCATTGTTCAACCTCCGATGCCATCCCTCACAGTCGTTGTTAGGGCGTTTTTAGGGGGGGGAAATGGCAAAACTGGGGGGGAAGTGGCTCAAAATTTTGGGGGCGGGGCGGGGGGGGGGGGGAATGTTTTTTGGGGGGGGGGGGAAGTGACTGGGGGGGAAATGGTTTGGCGGGGAAGTGTCCTGCACCCCAATTCCCGAGAGCAGTGAGGCCAAAACCTCAGTCAGACATTTTGCAACCTCCCGGGTTTTCTCCCCTTCTGGCATAATGGGAGACAAACCAGTCCGGTTTGCATATTGGCAGGGAACATCCATGACATTTGTCAGAAATTCAGCATTGTGGGGGCCATATCGGGGGTGAGAGCGGAAGGTCCGCGGGCCCTTCCACGGGAAATGTTGAAAATTTACCCTTCAGTTTACGCACTTTGGCGCATTTTTAGAGATGATTTTAATGAGAAAATTTTCACAATTTCCGCCTTTCTATATAGCTCTAACAAACAGGGGGGTCATCAAATATCCGTGTGCAAATGAAACCATCTCCTCCTCAGTTTAACACTCCTATAGTCTGCCAGAAAATGTACTTCATCGACATGCGTAAGTTGTTGCATCAATGCCAAGCAGAATTGTTATGGGTGTCGAACGCGGCAATTTACGGAGCTAATTAACGTTTTTATCAAAATAAAGAGGCGGACATCAAATGAATCTAATAAGTCATGAAGACTGTGCTGTAGTTAACGGGTTAACACTGAATCAGATGGAACATTGGGAAGAAGTTGAAGCTTTGTAGAAAACTGCAATTCAAAACTAGTCACGCCTCTTCCATTTAGCTTCATCCATTTAGCTTCATCTCAATAAGATCAATCCGATAATTGTTTTCCATAATAATTATTTTTTATTGACTTAAATAAAATTTATCGATATATGATTGAAAAGAACAGAATCAACAAATCATTTTCAGCGACAGCGTTTAGGTCTATCGTACACACACATGCCAAATAGCCTTCGGCAGAACCGATAGCTTCATGTTACGATGAACTGTAACACGAGGATTGTATGACGTATAGGCTACTGCTGCGAGGCGACAACGGACATACTGGACACTCCATCCTTCAAGGGTAATCACAGAGCACAAGAGCACGCTTACAAATCGATACTAGAAGACAAAATTACATATGCGAGACTTACCTTGACCGTATGGAGCGCTGTTGAAGTCTCACTCGAGTCATATTAACGACGCTGGTACAGTGCTGGCACGTTTCGTCGCAATATTCAACGCATTCCCGCTGATTCGAAATGGTTCCAAGAGAAATTGCCCGTAATCTGCAACGTAGCGAACAGCAATGAGAAAGGTAAACTAATAGTGTCAGTTTTAGCCTAATGTTGGCAAGGAAACGAGCTTGACAGTATAGACAAAACGTGCGTTCAGGCGGAAGAGACTCGCTTGTGTCGGCACCCAGTTTTCGTCTCCAATTCCGTAATGAATTGTACGGCATCGATTTTGTTCGTTTCAATTTCCACCAATATTAGGAATTAGTGTACGGTACGGTCGTTGATTGCTTGCACGCATGATTGGAGTCCGCACTGCGACATGATCCTCGTCGAGATATTTGTAGGTATGTAAACGCTGTCAGGATCTGTCGGTATGGCACGAGTGTTAATAACAAGACTTAAGACGAGAACTGCAGAAAATTGTATGATGGAGAGGTGAATGAGTAGGTTGTCTGCGGTCCGCGACCAGTGAATATACAAAAGGCGAAGGGGGAAAAAACCAAGCAAGCAATCGGACAAAACCTGGCCAGCGAGTAATGAGAGGGCCATTAAATCTCCAATGATTCTCTCTGTGGAGCGCTGGGTGATAAATCGGCTATTCGCTTCCCCAACATCACGGCTGCAAGTTGCTACATGAAGTAAGGGTATTTAAACGCTGCCTCCTTGCAGATCCCGATATCACTGTCACATTGATCCGTCCTTCCTCTCTCCACGCCCAGCCTCACTTTACACTGGCCACAAATTCCTCGATACCTGTACTTTAAGGCCAGTGTTGACACAGCCAAAGAGAGCACGGTTATGCTGTCCTCCAACGAAGGTGTCGAATGCAGGAACCAGCCTATAGGCGTATGTGTTGTTCTTTCTATAAATGAATGGGTTTAGTTGGCATCGTGCGTGTTAGGAGTAAAAACAGTGGGTTTGTTCAACAGATTCCAGTACAGTCAAATAAACCGTGCCATTGTGTTGTATTTTCTTTTAGACCGTAACCATGGCACCCGATATTGTCATAGAACCGCTATACGCCGGAAGAAAAAAAAACAACATTTGCTCCTATATTTAATTCATTAAGCCTTACTATCGATATCTCGTGTAACACATCCCTTTACTAACGTGATTTCAACCTTAAACGGTATTGAATTTGTTCGCCTCCGCCTAAATTGTAAAATAAATATAGTGTATTTTTGCCAAGAGATCTGATCGCATTAATGATCGCCATCGATGAGCATCAAGAGCTTTTGCACGTAAGGACCCTTCCTTTTCATATATATATAACAACACGCTGAGTGCACGTGCGCCAGCAGTCATTGCCGGGCTCAGCTCCTTGGTCCTTCACTTAACATGGGAAGAAAATGAAGAACGCATTTTAACGGACTTTTATCAATTTCCATATAAAGCTGCGGCCCTACGGATCGTATCTTTGCCGTACGTCGCACGAAAACGTCTTTTGGCATTCTCCGCACAGGGCTATTCTGACTGCGCGGGGAGCGGCCTAAAACTGACGCGATTTCCTGTAGTATTTTGCTAATTATTCCTGAATCAGGCAGCAATATTGGGCCTAATTTATCACAGCCTGCATGTTTTGCAAACAACAGTAAACGAGCCCATAATTAATTAACAAAAAGCAGTGTCCACCTTGTTAAGTGTCAACGAAATATATTTTGAGAGGAAAAAAAGACAAAATGAACGTCGTTTTTAATCGAAATTAAACGGTCACACACATCTATAGCAGGGTGGAATGAAATATCATTATATCGAGTATGTTTGATAAAGAAGCCTGGCCTGCTAAATGTACGTTTGCGAGATGATGTTTTGGTTCTAGGCTATGTGAATAATCGAATTCTGGCAGCGGTGTCCGGTCTGGCATAATGGGAGACCACCCTGTTTGGAGGTTGAGATTTTATGGGTGAAATTGAAAAGGTGCCACGTCCTAGTATTGTGGGGACAGTGCGAGAGAATAATATATATATTTACATAAAGCCCTGTACCAAAACATCATTTCACACTACTTGAATCTTACCAGCCAAACAGTCTTTATCCTCATACTAAATACTGAGACATTTAATATTGCAGATGTGAATGTTAATTAATTGATTCCAAACAAACGACCGTAGCTTTGATATGGTGCTGTTGTTGTTGTTGTGAAGAGATCAACAGTTATTTAATTGCCTATATTCACCGTTTGTTTTTCTTTGTCTGCCGAATCTTCCAAATGCGCTGCAGTTAATTAATTCTGGTTTCAATTTGTTGCGACGCAGAGCAGTTCTGATAATCTCGCACTTTTAATCTCCGTCAAAGGCTACATGGCTTGGTGAAGACCCACTGCAGGAACCGCGGTCCGGAGCACATTTGAAAGTTGGAAAGGGCCGGGGCCGGGGGGGGGGGGGACTGCGGTCCGGAGCACATTTGAAAGTTGGAAAGGGGGTGCGGGCTGAACTCTCTATACCGGCTATGTTAAATGTTGGACTGGTGCTATCTAATGATGCAGTGGTTCGTGCCATCACACCCTCTCCCCCGCCCCCGCTCCGCGGCCCCTGCACTGTGCGGAGAATGTCTGGCGTTTTTTTCGCCCTGAAAAAGTGAATGGCAGCAGGATCGATCGACTGGCAGAAGGGGAGATAACCTTGTTTGGAGGCTGGGCATTACTACACGTGAATTTGTTCCAAACAAATGATCAGCCTGCATGGTGATATATCTTGATGGTTTCTCGAGCCGTTAGGAAAATGTGAGCATCTGGCAGTGTTCGCAGCTGGGCACTAGCCACGTCTGAGGACAAATATATCGGATTAGCCGCGCCTGCTGTTTGACACGGACCAGGATTATCATCGGCTAAGCCTGGCCTCAGACGCGAGAATCAAATGATCAGTTTATCATATATACAGTGAAATGTACATGATTTATGAAGCAATTGTATATATTGTCGAGTTGGTTCAATCATTGATTGTCCTGATTTTTTAAAAACGCAAACGGCAGACGCCAGTCGTGTCAGATATACTGACAACTTCTGTCGCAACTTTTCACATGGCCTCCACCACAGGTGTTCAAAACTGCGGTTTGGTCGATCAATGAATGATCTTTGGGAATAACGCCATCATCAATTATCATCGGAGGACATTTCAAAGAGAAACACATACTGATATTTGTTTCTAATTTTACAGAGATTGTATAATTCAAAGCGACAGGGATATTCAGTAATCCAGCACACGAAGCTGAACTGTCTGATCATGGTTCTATTAGTGAAATGATGTTAAAAAATCTATTTTTTCCATTCATATAGGAATAGGAATAATGCTCGATAAAATAATTTATTGAAAGAGCATGTAAGTTAATGCTAATGTATATGTTTGCTTACGAAATATGAAACTGATTGTTGTTCTGTAATATCTTCATAATAGTTCTTAATAAGATAATGCGAATGTCTCCAGGTTAATACATTACCTTGCCCAACTTGCCAAGTTAGCATATTCGTTAACTGGTTTAATTCTTTCGGAATACAGACGGATATAGACGAAAAGAATAGTGTGAGTGTCAGTGTGTGAGCGACGCCTTGCGGCTGAATAGGGAACTATCGTGTCTGCCATTGTTGCATATGTCTTTTTAAGGTGAGAAAGAGACGTAGGTCAGTAGTATATTAATCGTAAATCTCCTATGATGCCTGGGGTGGCGTTGCTGGGCCGCAAATGGGCCGTAAGTGGGTTGTGATTCTTGGACATTGGATTGACCTTGGACGTGGGGACTTGTGGGATGACCGTGGACCTTGGATCGTCTAGGTCACTTTTGGTCACGCGACACGCTGGTGAATAATAAATGGGACTTGGAAAACATTCGGATATCTCGTTAAAAATCGGATTTTACACTCAATAAAGTGGGTCTATGTTAGGCACACGTGGTCTAAATGTGTCGTTCGTGGTCTCGTATTGAAGCTCCCGTTGTGCAAAATAACACGTAAGGGCTATCCACGTTGATCCACGAGGTTATGGTGTTCATGCACAGTCGAGGTGTAGTAGAGAACAGGCACAATGTCGTCACAGTTAAACGTCACCATGAGCAGGTCCAATCCAAGGTCCAAGTACCATTAGTCGCCCTTATTATAGTGTATCATGGTATCTAATTAGGCGTTAAGCATCTATCGCCCAAACCTCTCAAACGTAATTGAACATTTCCTTTCTCTACTACTCTTCAATTGCGCATGCGCATAATGACGGCACCGGTAAACATGGATATGACCTTAGTCGTATTTTACACCATGCAAACTTCAATACGGCACCATCCACGCAACAGTTGAACCATGTATGATCCATATCGCCCAAACACTTATGCGCATCCGAAATTACCCATTCTCTGCTACTCCGCGATTGTGCATGGGCAACATGACGTCACCAGTGAGAGTCACTTAACGGGCCTGAGTTCACACCTCTTGTACTCTACAGCGTGGGCCCCGTCGATAGAACCCCAACAGTAAGACCCCCCGAATACAATATCATGCACGCCACATATAGAGGCAAGATGGCCCACTGATGTCCAAATACTCCAGTACGCACCCGAACATGGCATTTCATTCCTACATCTCAACTGCGCATGCTGATCAACGTGGACCCCAGTCGTATTCTACACAACTGTAGGTTCAATACGAGACCCTGCACGACACATTTGGACCAAGGATCCATCCCCCTAACACTCCCATGCGCGCTCCAAAATGCCCTCTCTCTACCACTCATCGATGCGCATGCTCACCATGAGTTTATCGATCAACGCAGACAGCACCCTATTCTTATTCTACACTTTGAGAGCATCACGAGACTCCACGCACGACAGATTTGGAACAGGTATGCTCACACTGACCGACTTAACTGGGTGTAACGTCCGTTTTTCCAGATTTTTTATCCCATCTTTTTTATCCACCCGCGAGTCTGGCGACCAGATGTGACCTCGATGCTCCAAGGTTAACCTCAGGTCCAAGATCATAGGTCAGCCCAAGGTCTCATGGTCACAACTTACCATTTGTGGCCCAGTCGCCTCACGACGACACCACACTAGTGACCAGGGATTTTCGCTTTATAGTCTACTTGGGTCCATCCGCGGATTAAATGGGCGTAGAGCAGGTATAGCAAGAACAATCTATTCATTTTGCCTGATAGTACATCGCCGATACTTACACAGAAAGACGCAGCTAGTCAGGATAAATCTCAGTCTCTCTCCGATTGTGTCTGTTCAATTTGATTACAAACGTCTGGTCCGTCACAATCAACGCAAAATGTAAAGTGTCCGATACACAATGAAGATGTTCGCTACATCGAATCCAAACTGCCCTAGATAGTTCTCAAATTGAGCTCAAACGCTGCCTTAAATCTGCAGACGTTTGATAATAAATTCACCGAAACATTGGACACTATAGGAACACGATTTGGTGATGATCGATTTTCCATAGGACTATATGATCGGATATAAACCTTATTAAAACGGGTTCCTGCATTATCAGGGTATCGGCATATGTTTGGTGTACACTGTGCTTTATATCATAATTTTTCTAAAATAAGTAATCAATAATTCACCAGCCTGCGAGGGCCTTAGGATATGGTCTGGTTGGATATTACATCCTATAGATGTAGAAACAAAGATTGCAAAGACCGGCAATGAATTCCATGTGAATTTATGCTAGATGGCATAAGTTTGGGGATAGTTGGACAAATTGCAAAAAAATATATAACATTAATGCTCGAAGCCAATACAAATAATAGCCACATCTAAAACGATAAATGGTCCCCTTCCCTGTTTCGTTGTTCACGGGCGTTTGTACTACACAATTTATTGATCAATATAGATGTCTCTTTGGTGAAGAGCAACCATGATGATGATGACACACAAAGACATCAACACACAATAATATACATCATTATTACTCCCCAGCTTGGGTATGGGGAAAATAGACTATATGAGAATTTGTGAACTTCTTGTTGTTGACCTGTCTTTCTTCCTCTCGGCTTTCTCCCATAATTAACCCTCGAACTGGTTCGAACCAGTTCAAACAGGTCGAAACCAGTTCCGATGACAAGAGTTATCTCCCCTACATTACGACAGTCGCACTCTACAGCGTAAGCCCAGTCGAAAGAATCCCAACAGCAAGTTCACATGTCATTAGTCACCCTATAGGCTATTGTATAGTTACATTCTACGGAATCCATCTAAGATCCAGTGCCCCCAACCGCCAAGGTCCATATGCCCGACCCCACGGGCTGATGTATGGGTATAAACGCGCCTACTCCAAGTGCGCATCAGAGAATGTCCTTATTCTACTACTGACACCTTGTGCGCATACATACCATGACGTCAATATATATGGCAAGAACAATATATTCATGTTGCCTAGTAACGCCGCCAATACGTATACTGATATCACAAACTCTTTCTGAGTCTGTTGCTAGTCAGAATTAATCCCAGTCAGACATGTTCATTGGAATATAATGAAGATGAAGATGTTCGCTACATCGTATCCAAACTGCTCTAAAATTCTCAAATCGGACTCAAATGTTGACTCAAATCTGCAAATGTTTAATAAAAAATTCATTGAAGCATTGGACACTGTAGGAACACAATTTGTTATGATCAATATAATCCAAGTCGCTCGCAGACTGATATACATGTATGACCGGGGTCTGTTAAAACAGGTTCCTGTTTTGTTACAATAGGGTATAGCATTATGTCCATAAATCATCAGACTGCGAGTGCCTTAGGACATGAGATTTGATAAGATCGCGTCGAAGGAACGTTTGACAGTACAATCAATAATTCAAAGGACCCGGATGCATATAGGAAGTGACAGATGGATAAATGGGTTTCATTACAACCTATAGAAGTAGAAAAAAAGATTGCCTCAGAACTCGACCATGAATCCCATGTAAATGTTTGAAGGCATACGTTCGGCTTTGGAGATGGTTAAATAAATTGCAAAAAAAAGAGGAGAAAAAAAATCAACCTAAGATTAATGCTCGAAGCCATCAGAATAGTAACCATCCATTGTCTAACATCTGGCCCCCTTCTCTGTTTCGATACTCACGAAGATTTATAGCACTCAATTTATTGATGAATATAATTGTCTGATTGGACAAGAGCAACCATGATGATGAAGACAGACACAGACAGCAAAACACCATAATATACATCACTATTACTCTCCCAGCTTGGGTATGATGGGGAAAATGGACTATATGAGAATTTGTGAACGTCTCGTTGTTGATCTGTCTTTCTCCCTCTCATCTGATTGTGTTCAGGCGTCTAAACAATAGTGCTTGTTGTGTGTGGTGGGATGTTACCCCTTTGCGTTAGGGCGGGCAAGTGAGGAAGTTACTGCGTTAGGACAGCGGCTGTCTCCCATAATTGACCCTCACTCTGGTTTGAACCAGCTCAAGCAGGTCAAAACCAGTGCCTATAACAAAAGTTGTCTCCCCTGCATTACGCCAAGAGCTTCCCGATGACACTAGGCATGCTGCGTTCACAAGTCACACCGAATGGGCCTGAGTTTACGCCAGTCGCACACTACAGCTTGAGCCCCGTCTAAAGAACCCTAACAACTCAAGTCCGCATGTCATTAGTAACATATATATGCTAGTGTAGATGGATATATAGGCATCTCCAAACTGCGCCTTGTGAGTGAATCTGCGGATTCTCTACTACTGATAACGTCATTTCTCTTTATAACTTCTACGGAATCCATCCAAGGTCCACCCCAGCCTCCGAGGTCCATCTGACCGACCCTACAGGCTAATGTATGGGTATAAACACGTTTACTTCCAAGTGCGTATCCGACAGTGTCCTTATTCTACTACTGCCACCTTATGCGCTTACACACCATGCCGTCACAGTTCAAAGCCACCATCCCCGTGTTATTCTACACAACGAAAGCTTCAATACGATATCAGGCACGGGACATTTGAACGCAGGGTGACCCATAGCTTGAACACATACTCCCATACGCACCCGAACATGCCCTTTCTCAACTATTCCTGAACTGCGCATGCTGATCAACGTGGACAGCACCCTAGACTTATTCCACACAGTGAGAACTTCAATACGAGACCATTTAGGCCACATTTAGGGCGCGCCCTGTGCTTTCTCTACTTCTTTTTGACTGCGCGTGCGCACCATAACGCCATCAGTCAATGTGGACAGCACCCTAGTCTTACATCGTGAGAGCTTCAAATGCGACTCCATGCAAGATACATTTGGACAATGTATGTCTCACATAGATCCAAAGTACTGGGTGTTAAGTCCGTTTGCCCCCGGATTTTTTTTATCCAATTGTGTTTCCACCCGCGAGTCACGTGACCAGAACTGACTTAGAGGATCCACGGGAAACTCCAGGTCCAGGATCAAAGGTCAGCCCAAGGTTCAGGGTCACAACCTACATACGGCCCATTTGTGGCCTAGCCACCCAAAAGTCATAAGAGATTTACGCTTTATATTCTACATACATGTCGGTCCATCCGCGATTAAACGAGTGTACAATATATATAGCAAGAAGAATAAATTCATGTTGCCTGATAGCATATCGCCGATACGTATACCCATATCACAAACTATTTCTGAGTGTCGCTAGTCAGGATAAATCCCCGTCTCTCTCTGATTGTGTCTGTTCATTGAAACACAATGAAGATGTTCGCTACATCGTATTCAAACTGTCATAGACTCAAATATGGCGCAAAACCTGACTCAGTTCTGCAGAAGTCAATAATAAATTCAACGAAACATTGTACACTATAGGAACACGATTTGTGATGAATGATATAAGCCAAGACTCTCGCAGACTGATATATGGCGGGGAAAATGGCCTATTAAAACAGGTTCCTGTATCATTATAATAAGGTATAGGAATATGTTCCTAAATCATCAGTCTGCGAGTGCCTTAGGACCTGAGATTTGATAAGGTCGCGTCGAAGGAACGTTTGACATTACAATCAATAATTCAAAGGGCCCGAATGCACATGGGAAATGACAGATGGATAAATGGGTTTTATTGCACCATATAGATGTAGAAACAAAGGCTGCCCCAGAACTCGACCATGAATCCCATGTGAATGCTTGATCGCATACGTTCGGCTTTGGGGATAGTTTGACAAATTCGAAAAGAAAAAAAATTCAATCTAACATTACTGCTCGAAGCCATAAGAATTGCCATCCATTTTCCAACATGTTGGATGGTCCCCTTCTCTGTTTCGATGCTCACGAGGATTGATGGATATAGATGAATCACAGTTGCCTGGCCTGTGGGATATTTGATGTAGCTGCACGTTTATTTTCAACAAATTGTTAAAATTAACCAATAAAAAGAAAATAAAATACTTCAGATAGACTTTTGAAAAAAGTTTTTTTTTCCTGGTCTTTGACTCAAATAAAGTTGTTCTCAATGATCAACGACAGTTACCAATTTTTTTTTTGCTATGCCTTGATCTCTTCTCTATGGCAGAAAATTAAAAAATTTTGGGTCAGTTTCGCGCAGTCTATTTTTTTCAATTTTCGATATACGAAGTAAATGATCAGTTATTGAAAAAAGTTCACCTTATTACAAGAATAGCCAACGAAAGGTAGTTGAAAAAAAAAAAAAAAACTAATTGAACACCGTTTTTAAATCGAAATCAAAAGCTCCCACGCATCTACATCAGTGTGAAATCAATTATGTTAGTATCGATATTATAAACGTACGGTGGCCCATAGGAAACATTGGTGATTTGTTTTCTGGACTTTCTTTATATTTTCCACGAAATCAGCTGAATTTTCTAATTTTCTCCATCATTGCTTTTCACTCTGTATTTTCATGCGGTTTTATTTTACTAGATTTCTTTCGTCAATTTCCGCCAATCACTTTATTTCTGGTTGTTTTTCTCAATTAAAAAAAAAAAAATAAATAAATAAATAAAATAAATAAATAATAATAAAAATAAAAAAATAAAACGCGATTGAGTGTAAAACGCAATTTCACCCAGTTATCCTGAATAAGTCGAAAAATGCAAGAAAGTGAAAAACCCGATTTAACCCAGTTTTCAAGAAATTTGAAAAAGCGTTTGAAAAATTGTAACATCGTAGACTGCGGAGAAAATATTTTACACTGTGGTAGAAATGTTTACACCAAAGAGAAAATATTTACCCGTCGGTGGGAATAGTTTACACCATGGTGGGAATATTTACACCCCGAAGAAAATATTTACACTGCGATGTGAATAGTTTCCACTGCGGAGAAAATATTTACACCACGGTGGGAATAGTTTACACCATGGTGGAAATGTCTCCACCGAGGAAATGTTTTCACCACGGAGAAAATATTTACACCACAGTAGGACTAGTTTACATAACAGAGAAAATATTCACACCGCAGTGGAAAAGTTTCCACTGCAGATAAAATATTTACACCGCGGTGAAAATAGTTTACATCACAGTAGAATTGTTTACATCGCAGTGAAAATATTTACACTTTGGCGCGAATAGTTTACACTGCAGTGGAAATGTTTACACTGCAGTGAAAATATTTACACCGGGGTAAGAATAGTTTACTGTGTGGAGAAAATATTTGCACCACTGTGGGAATAGTTTACCCAGCAGCGAAAATATTTGCACTGCGGTGGGAATAGTTTGCACCGGGGTGTAAATATTTTAACCACAGAGAACACATTTACACCGTAATGGAAACAGTTTACACCACGATGAAATCTTTCCACTACGGAGAAAATATTTACACCGCAGTGCGAATAGTTTACACCATGGTGGAAATTTTTCCACTAGGGCGTAAATATTTTCTCCGTGTTGGGAACATTTCAATTGCAAACAAGCATGTGTCTGCAGCAGGATTTTTTTTTTATTATCTGAAAATCCCCCTGTATCCCATAATTACTTTTCTGGAAGTTGATAAAATTCGGGATTTTGATAAACTTCGGGATTTTGATAAAATTCTCTCAATTACAAGTGAATTATCTGTAATCATGTGATCCCATAATAGAGGAACTAAATAACTAAAGTCGAGAGGAAGAGGACAAGAAGGAGAAGGAGATTGTTCATCCCAGTATTATAATATACTTTGGGACTTGGGTACAAAACTTCAGTGATGGTAGTCTAGTTACGGAAGCAAAGGGTCTTGTATCTTTAGATGGGTAAATGACCCCAGGTCAGGTGTAATACAGAAGTACCAAAAATAAAATACTTCCACTACAAGAAATTGTTCAATTGGCATGAAGTACAATATAAAAATTTCAAAACTACGACTATGTATCGGAACAGCGAGTATGCTGTATCAAGCTGGTTCTGGTTATCGTTTATGTTTATATGAAGATAAACGATACCCAGAACCAGATTTGGTCTACGACTACGTATCGGCACAGCGAGTATGCTGTATCAAGCTGGTTCTGGTTATCGTTTATCTTCGTATGTTTATAGAAAGAAATATGAGGTGTTTTCGCCTCAAAAGTGGCCAGGGGCAAATACAGTTTCCTAATTTGGGCACCCTTTCCAGCCCTCTAATTTGGGCTAAATTAAGGTCCTTGAGTGGAATTACATGTTAGGAGACCCTCGATTGTCCACAGAGTGCTCAAACTGATTTTTGTTGGTCTGAACAGAACACAGAATGCCCAGATGTTATCTGGTCAATTCTTTTTCAATCCTGGAAGAAATCAAAAGTCTGTAATTTGGGCCTTTCTTGAGACGATCTGTAATTTGGGCACCTTTAAAAGGTAGCAAAACAGGCCTTTATTTGCCCCTGGTGGCGATGCACGAATGCACTACTTCGGCCCTGTTATTCGAGAATGATGAGACTCAGTGCCTTCAAATCAATCATTCCTGTGTATACAATATAATAGTGTACTTCATGCCAACTTAAAAAATTCTCGTATATGCAATATTTTATTTTTGGCACTTCTACCGAATCTGTTCTGGGACCATTTACCCATCTAAACACACACGTATGGTCCTTTCGAAATGAGAGTCACCGGGTTAATTTTCTTTCTAATGCCAAAAAAGGAATTATTTTACCTTTTTCCATTTCCATTCTCATCGTATTTCTATTAGACTGATATGGATGCTATATAGACAAGTTTACTCATATTCAAATAAAATTTAGCATTTTTGTTTAATAATAAACATATAGTTACAGTACACCAGCGATTAGATTAATCTATCGAAACATTTCTATTTTAAATGTATTAAAACCTGTGTCGGAGGTGTCACTTTCTATCTTACCTGTTGTTGCACAAACATGGCTTGGCTGCAAAATATGTATGGTCTCGGCCTCTGTCGGCACTCAATGTGTGAAGTGCAGCAACTTCGCTAAGTATACGAGTGTGCTTTTCATACAATGTAAGTGAAAATGAACACGGTGTATGTCAATGAAAAAAGAAAAGAAAAAAACCCTGACAAAAATAAACATGAGATTGATCTAATCAAAACCCCTCGGCTTTCCCCAAGTGATTGAGACTCATGTGTAGTGTGAATTGGGGAAGACATAGTTCTATGTGGGATGATTAAGATATACCGGTAGTTGGTTACATTCAGGTATATAGGACAGAAATAGAAAAATTATATATCTGTAAAGGGGCATAACTTTGTAAAATATGGGTCGAAGGGTGCCACTTTCGACAGGCGTCTGACTTAGCACTCTGTAAAATAAGAATCGAGACAAATAAGCTGTACCAAACACGGATCTGCAGATATAACTTGTACATTCAGCTACAGATAACAGAATCGGAGATTATTACATCCGAAAGGGGCATAACTCCATAAGCAAAGGCGAGTAATCCTTTGTTGGCTAGTAGAATACAACAATAAGTTTCCAAAATATAGTAGCTATACCGAACACAGTTCTGCAGATATAGTTGGTTACATTCAGGCATATAGGACAGAAATAGATATTAATATATCAGTAAAGGGGCATAACTCTGTAAAGTATGGGCAGAGGGGCGCCACTTTCGATAGTCGTCTGACTTAGCACCACTGTAAAATAAGAACCGAGACGAATAAGCTGTACCGAACACGGATCTGCAGATATAACTTGTACATTTAACTACAGATAGCAAAATCGGAGATTATTACATCCGAAAGGGGCATAACTCCATAAGCCGAGGCGAGTAATCCTTTGTTGGCTTGTAGAATACAGGAATATAAATAAGTTTCCAAAATATAGTAGCTATATCGAACACAGTTCTGCAGATATAGTTGGTTACATTCAGGCATATAGGACAGAAATAGAAATTAATATATCTGTAAAGGGGCATAACTCTGTAAAGTATGGGCCGAGGGGCGCCACTTTCGATTGGCGTCTGACTTAGCACTCTGTGAAATAAGACCCAAGACGAATAAGCTGTACCGAACACGGATCTGCAGATATAACTTCTACATTCAGCTACAACTAACAAAATCGAAGATTATTACATCCGAAAGGGGCATAACTCCATAAGCCGAGGCGAGTAATCCTTTGTTGGCTTGTAGAATACAACAATATCAACAAGTTTCCAAAATATAGTAGCTATACTGAACACAGTTCTGCAGATATAGTTGGTTGCATTCAGGCATATAGGACAGAAATAGAAATTAAATAATCTGTAAAGGGGCAGAACTCTGTAAAATATGGGCCGAGGGAAGCCATTTTCGATAGGCGTCTGACATAGCACTATATAAATAAGTGTTGAAAATTTGGTGGTTGTGTCTCAAGCGGTTTTGCCTAAAATGTGGTAACGGACGGACGGACGTACGGACGGACGGACGGACGTACATGGCGACGACAATACCCCGAGGCCAAAATGGCCGAGGGGTAATAAAACTAAAATAAATAGAATACGTGTGACAATTAAATAATGATCATTTTAAGTCTTGCGTACACTCCAGAATGTTCTTGGGCAAAACGGTAAATATATGCATTAGGGGGAAACAAACAAATCAATATTTGCTCGATGTCTGTTCGGCGAAACTCAATAACCTGTGTGTTTTGCTTGTTTGATCAATTTTCGTTCACATACACACGGAGAACGTATACAAACATAAGTATCGCAAGCTTTAACATTTCATCGCACACTCGAGAATCCATTAGCCCAAACTAAAGTGGCACAACCGGGGCTGAGTCACCAGACTTACAAAGCGATTCAAATGGGATATATATTTATACAACACAAGGAGTAATGCGAACGGGAGAGCAGGTGAGCGTTGGGATGGGTGACGAACACGGACTTTGAATGAAACGAGAGAGAGAGTGAAAAAATAAAATTCGAAATATTCTATTTATCGCTCTATATTCCTTTTTCTCATCCGGTTAGATAAAGCTCTGTGAAAAGCTGTTTGAAGGTGCGCGCGAGCGAACCAATTAGCGAGCGAACTGTATGGAAATAATGGGGCCCTCCGAAACATATCGTTCATGCAAACCTCGTGAAAAGGTCTATTTCATCATTCTGAGGGCCAATCGCACAGTGACTTGATGAGCAGTGGGTATCTTCGTCGATGTTGTTGTTGATGTTGTTAACAAATATATTTTATTGTAAAAGAATAAAATTATTTCTATCGTTTTCATACATAACGATGAGACCGGGTAGCATAGAAGTACAATATATGTATAAATTATCAATGAACACCGATCCACATACCCGAACCTCCAAACAAGGTTATCTCCCCTTTTGCCATGTCGATCGACCAAGCCTTCATTTACTTTACATGTACCCCTGTACCAAAACATCATTTCACAAACTCTGAATCTTATCAGACAAACATTTCTTATCAACATACTAAATACTAAGATATTTAATTTTTCAGATGTGAGTGTGCCTGAGCATTTGATTCGGCGGAACGTTAGCTTTGATGTAGTGTTGTTGTTGAGAGGTGAAAAGTTATTTAATTATAGTTGATTAATTCTGGCATGGTATCAGATTGTATACCTCCTATAATGACAGATATATGTATTACACCGACTTCTAGGAGATTACAAACTCGGACAATGGTAGAATATGCGGCCCATAATTATGGGAAACAGTAAACACACTGATCCAATTCCATTTACATTTTGGTCATCAGGATGCGACTATAGACATGTTCTATCAGGCAACCTTAAGGACACCCCCCTGCCATATACGGCGCACGTCTGTATCTCACCTGATTTCAGAGCATGAAGTTGATCAAAGAGATATGTACCAGTGATCAGAATTGAGCCAATGTGTTTGACTCTCTATGGATCTCATATTTTGTTAAACTTTTCTACTTCCCAATGTTAATACCGGATATGATGTGCTTAGTCCAATGGTTCAACCCCGGGAAGTAGTTGAATTATAACAGCCGAATTCGACGCCAGACATGAGCGTTGAAACAACGTTTAAAAGTAATTGTATTTACAAATTGCATCAACGTTCAAATGCTTCAAGTGATTTATTTTGCGAACTGGATTAACGTTGATTTGGCAATGATGAAGCAACGTCAAATGTCAACATTGAAATGTCGGCATTGAATCTACGTTCAGCTATGTCATGCTCAATCCACATTGAAGATCAACGTTGAGTGAAGGTTGAAACCCCCACGTTGAGAATTCGTTTGATTTGCAAATTGGACCTGCGTTGATAACACGTTGATAATTCTACTGTTCCGGGAAGTCCGCTTACGAAAATCAGCAAACTAACGTCAAAGTCTGTCAGTGGCTGACTGATAAGGCGCTTCGCTGGTGATTCCTAGCCTCACACCACTAAACAGCATGGGTTCGAGCCCCGCTGGTGCATGTGTGAAAGTTTGCCAGTTACATGCCGACGGGCGGTGGTTCTCTCCGGGTACTCCCGCTTTCTCTACCAACAAACCAAACTGGCTGTCACCTTGAGTGTGACATTAAACCAATTCTCCCCCTCCCCCCCATCTCCCTAAAAGTCGGTGCAAGAGTTTGTAGTCTGTTCATTTTAATTCATCGACTACTTTGGAGCTTGTGAAAAATCAACGGTTGGTTTCGCAATTTTGTTATTATTATTTTTTTTTTTAAACTTTTATGATAAACTGAAATCTACAAAATGACCAGCATTCCTCCGTGCTACTTATAACTCATCGCGTTTATAAATAACGTTTTAATTCTCTCTGTAAGTGAACACAGGCAAGCCGCTACCAACCAGTAACCCTCAATAACTGTTTGGTTTCTGATTGGTGGGCAAAATAACCGTGCTGGTAGGAAAGGTTCCCTTAATGTACCGATCAGTTATCAACGGCTATAGTAGTATGGCCTATTCCAAGCCGATATTTGTTGAAAGTTGACTCCCTCACAGAAATTCCGGCTTGTGGTGCTATTTGATTTTGTAAAATAGGGGGGTGGGGGAGGGATTGGACAGTTGTATTTCAAAATATAAATGCTACTATAACTATCAGTTTAGGTGGGTGAAAGTTCAGAAAATAGATAAATCACATTCTCATTTCTGTTTTTGAGTAACCTTCTAGACATGTTTTTTTTTTTGGTCCATTCTTTTTTATTCAGATTTTCCGGGGTGAATGTAATCACTTGAAAAAAAAAAAAAATGGTCCAAAAATGTCCAACAATATTTTGTACCGGTGTTCATTTTGTGATTTTGTTTCTCACCGATTAAAAAAACTTATAAAATTTGGCCATGATTACGAAACTGCCAGTGTCACACCGACGGACATTTGGTTGTCATAGAAATCACAGAGATCTGCGCATTAAAGTCTTCATCACTGTTTACCCATGAACAGCAGCATTGTGATGGTGGTACCTGTTGTAGTGAGACGGGGGTGGGGGGTCAACTGAGCCAAGTATAGGAACATATAGGACTGCTTCAATAATATAGGACATATGGGACACAGGCGCCAAGAACTTGAAGGCCTGCTATTGCTCAGTGGGGTCATGGATGGGCCAGTTTTCGATCAAACAACCACATGCTTCGCTTGCATCGACCTCTGAATAATGTATTGGTTATAATATTAGAATGACGAACGAGAAACTATTTGCAAGTAATTATAAGCTTTGCTAAAATACACCATAAGTTTGTACAAACCGAAAATCTCCTTCTTGCAACAATTTAAATCGCCTGAACGTATCCACGTGGAGATATATTCTATATACATGTCGGTCCATCCGCGATTAAACGAGCGTACAATATATATAGCAAGAACAATAAATTCATGTTGCCTGATAGCATATCGCCGATAGGTACACCCATATCACAAACTATTTCTGTGTGTCGCTAGTCAGGATAAATCCGATTGTGTCTGTTCATTGAAACACAATGAAGATGTTCGCTACATCGTATCCAAACTGTCATAGACTTCTCAAATAAGGCGCAAAACCTGACTCAGTTCTGCAGAAGTCAATAATAAATTCATCGAAAGATTGTACACTGTAGGAACACGATTTGTGATGAATGATATAAGCCAAGACTCTCGCAGACTGATATATGGCGGGGGAAATGGCCTATTAAAACAGGTTCCTGTATCATTATAATAAGGTATAGGAATATGTTCCTAAATCATCAGTCTGCGAGTGCCTTAGGACCTGAGATTTGATAAGGTCGCGTCGAAGGAACGTTTGACATTACAATCAATAATTCAAAGGGCCCGGATGCATATGGGAAATGACAGATGGATAAATGAGTTTTATTGCACCATATAGATGTAGAAAGAAAGGCTGCCCCAGAAATCTGCCATGAATCCCATGTGAACGCTTGATCGCATACGTTCGGCTTTGGGGATAGTTTGACAAATTGCAAAAAAAAATTCAATCTAACATTACTGCTCGAAGCCATAAGAATTGCCATCCATTTTCCAACATGTTGGATGGTCCCCTTCTCTGTTTCGATGCTCACGAGGATTGATGGATATAGATGAATCACAGTTGCCTGGCCTGTGGGATAGTTGATGTAGCTGCACGTTTATTTTCAACAAATTGTTAAAATTAATCAATAAAAAGAAAATAAAAAAATTCAGATAGATTTTTGAAAATATTTTTCCTGTTTTTTTTTTCTGGTCTTTCACTCAAATAAAGTTGTTCTCAATGATCAACGACAGGTAGCATTTTTTTTTGCTACGCTTTGATCTCTTCAAAAATTAAAAACTTTAGGGTCAGTTTCGCGCAGTCTATTTTTTTCAATTTTCGATATACGAAGTTAATGATCAGTTATTGAAAAAAGTTCACCACATTACAAGAATAGCCAACGAAAGGTAGTTATAAAAAAAAAACAAAAAAAAAAAACGAAAAAAAAACAAAAAAACAATTGAACACCGTTTTTAAATCGAAATGAAAAGCTCCCACGCATCTACATCAGTGTGAAATCAATTATGTTAGTATCGATATTATAAACGTACGGTGGCCCATAGGGGACATTGATTTGTTTTCTGGACTTTCTTTATATTTTCCACGAAATCAGCTGAATTTTCTAATTTTCTCCATCACTGCGTTTCACACTGTATTTTCATGCGGTTTTATTTTAATAGATTTCTTTCGTCAATTTCCGCCAATCACTTTATTTCTGGTTGTTTTTCTCAATTAAAAAAACAAAACAAAAATAAATAGATAATAATAATAATAAAATAAAATGCGATTTAGCGTAAAACGCAATTTCACCCAGTTATCCTGAATAAGTCGAAAAATGCAAGAAAGTGAAAAACTCGATTTAACACAGTTTTCAAGAAATTTGAAAAAGCGTTTGAAAAATTGTAACATCGTAGACTGCGGAGAAAATATTTTACACTGTGGTAGAAATGTTTACACCAAAGAGAAAATATTTACACATCGCTGGGAATAGTTTACACCAAGGTGGGAATATTTACACCCCGAAGAAAATATTTACACTGCGGTGTGAATAGTTTCCACTGCGGAGAAAATATTTACACCACGGTGGGAATAGTTTACACCATGGTGGAAATGTCTCCACCGAGGAAATGTTTTCACCACGGAGAAAATATTTACATCACAGTGGGACTAGTTTAAATCACAGAGAAAATATTCGCACCGCAGTGGAAAAGTTTCCACTGCAGATAAAATATTTACACCGCGGTGAAAATAATTTACATCACAGTAGAATTGTTTACATCGCAGTGAAAATATTTACACTTCGGCGCGAATAGTTTACACTGCAGTGAAAATATTTACACCGGGGTAAGAATAGTTTACTGTGTGGAGAAAATATTTGCACCACTGTGGGAATAGCTTACCCAGCAGCGAAAATATTTGCACTGCGGTGGGAATAGTTTACACCGGGGTGTAAATATTTTAACCACAGAGAACACATTTACACCGTAATGGAAACAGTTTACAACACGATGAAATCTTTCCACTATGGAGAAAATATTTACACCGCAGTGCGAATAGTTTACACCATGGTGCAAATTTTTCCACTAGGGCGTAAATATTTTCTCCGTGTTGGGAACATTTCAATTGCAAACAAGCATGTGTCTGCAGCAGGATTTTTTTTTTGTTATCTGAAAATCCCCCTGTATCCCATAATTACTTTTCTGGAGGTTGATAAAATTCGGGATTTTGATAAACTTCGGGATTTTGATAACATTCTCTCAATTACAAGTGAATTATCTGTAATCAGGTGATCCCATAATAGAGGAACTGAATAACTAAAGTCGAGAGGAAGAGGACAAGAAGGAGAAGGAGATTGTTCATCCCAGTATTATAAATATACTTTGGGACTTGGGTACAAAACTTCAATGATGGTAGTCTAGTTACGGAAGCAAAGGACCTTGTATCTTTAGATGGGTAAATGGCCCCAGGTCAGGTGCAATACAGAAGTACCAAAAATAAAATACTTCCACTACAAGAAATTGTTCAATTAACATGAAGTACAATATTATATTGTATACTCAGAAAAATCTCAAGGCACCGAGTCTCATGATTCTCGAGTAACAGGACCGCAAAGTAGTGCATTCGTTCAAAATAGTTGATTCTGCATGAGGTGAAAACAACTCATATTGTTCTATGTAAATATATGAAGATAAACGATATCCAGAACCAGAGTTGGTCTACGACTACGTATCGGAACAGCGAGTATGCTGTATCAAGCTGGTTCTGGTTATCGTTTATGTTTATATGAAGATAAACGATACCCAGAACCAGATTTGGTCTACGACTTCGTTTCGGAACAGCGAGTATGCTGTATCAAGCTGGTTCTGGTTATCGTTTATCTTCGTATGTTTATAGAAAGAAATATGAGGTGTTTTCTCCTCAAAAGTGGCGATGCACGAATGCACTACTTCGGCCCTGTTATTCGAGAATGATGAGACTCAGTGCCTTGAATCATTCCTGAGTATACAATATAATAGTGTACTTCATGCCAACTGAACAATTTCTCGTATATGCAATATTTTATTTTTGGCATTTCTACCGAACCTGTTCTGGAGCCATTTACCCATCTAAACACACATAGTCCTTTCGAAATGAGAGTCACCGGGTTAATTTTCTTTCTAATGCCAAAAAAGGAATTATTTGACCTTTTTCCATCCATTCTCATCTTATTTCTATTAGACTGATATGGATGCTATATAGACAAGTTTACTCATATTCAAATAAAATTTAGCATTTTTGTTTAATAATAAACATATAGTTACAGTACACTCTCTGAAAAAAGTTGGGTGAAATTTCACTCAAGTAAGTGTGGAAATTCATCCCACTCAATACTTGAGTGAGATTTTCACTCAACTTTAGTTACTTTTCACTCAACTTGAGTTACATGCACTCAACTTGAGTGACATTCACTCAAGCATAAGAGTGGAAATTCATCCCACTCAACTTGAGTGAACTTGAGTGGTTTTAACTCAGGTTGAGTGAAAAGTAACTTGAGTGAACAGGTACAGTTCACTCAAGTATTTTTAGAGAGCACCAGCGATTAGATTAATCTTTCGAAAAAGAAATATGTTTTCCTATTTTAACTGCACCTGTGTCGGAGGTGTCAGTTTCTATCTTACCTGTTGTTGCACAAACATGGCTTGGCTGCAAAATGTGCATGGTCTCTGCCTCTGTCGGCACTCATTGTGTGAAGTGCAGCAACTTCGCTAAGTGTACGAGTGTGCTTTTCATACAATGTGAGTGAAAATGAAGACGGTGTCAATGAAAAAAGAAAAGAAAAAAAACTGACAAAAATAAATAAAACTTAAATAAATAGAATACGTGTGACAATTAAATAATGATCATTTTAAGTCTTGCGTACACTCCAGAATGTTCTTGGGCAAAACGGTAAATATATGCATTAGGGGGAAACAAACAAATCAATATTTGCTCGATGTCTGTTCGACGAAACTCAATAACCTGTGTGTTTTGCTTGTTTGATCAATATCCGTTCACATACACACGGAGAACGTACAAATACATAAGTATCGCAAGCTTTAACATTTCTCCGAACACTCGAGAATCCATTAGCCCAAGTTAAAAGTGGCACAACCGGGGCTGAGTTACCATACTTGCAAAGCGATTCCAATGGGTTATATATTTATACAACACAAGGAGTAACGCGAACGGAAAAAAGTTTTTTGCGTGGCGAGAGGCGAGAGTTGGGATGGGTGGCGAACACGGGCTTTCGATGAAACGAGAAATAAATAATTTACCTTCGCAAATAAAAAAATAATAATAAAAAAACTTCGAGATAGTCCATTTATCGCTCTACGTTCCGTTTTCTCACCCGGTTAGATAAAGCTCTGTAAAAAGCTGTTTGAAGTAGCGCGAGCGTACCAATTAGCGCGAACTGCATCCGAAACATCGTTCATGCAAACATCGAATGTTGGTATATTTCATCATTCTGAGGGCCAGTCGCACAGTTACTTGATGAGCAGTGGGCGTCGTCGTCGATGTTGTTAAAAAAAATATATTTTATTGTAAAAGAAATAAAATTATTTCTCTCTTTTTCATACATAATGATGAGAGCGGGTAGAATAGAAGTACTTTATATGTATAAATTAGCAATAAACACCGATTCACATACCCGAACCTCCAAACAAGGTTATCTCACCTTTTGCCATGTCGATCGACCCTGCCTTCATACTTTACCTATACCCCTGTACCAAAACATCATTTCACAAAACCTGGATCTTACCAGACAAACATTTCTTATCAACCTACTAAATGCTAAGGCATTTAATTTTTCAGATGTGAATGTGCCTGAGCATTTGATTACGAAAAAGAAAAACATTGCTGATTTTATTCAAACAAACGAGCTTTCATGCAGTGTTGTTGTTGTTGTTGAGAGGTGAATAGTTATTTAATTATTCACCGATTGTTTGTTTTCTTTTGTTTGCCGAATCTCCCAAATGCGCTGCAGTTGATTAATTCTGGCATGGCATCAGACTGTATACCTCCTATATGTATTACACCGACTTCTAGGAGATTACAAACTCGGACAAAGGGAGAATATGTGGCTCATAATTCCATTTACCTTTTGGTCATCAGGATGCGACTATAGACATGTTCTATCAGGCAACCTTAATGACACCCCCTGCCATATGCGGCGCACGTCTGTCTCACCTGATTTCAGAGAATGAAGTCGACCAAAGAGACATGTATCAATGATCAGAATAGAGCCAATGTATTTTACCCACATATTTTGTTAAACTTTTCTATTTCCCAATGTTAATACCGGATAAGATGTGTTTAGTCGAACGGTTCAACACCCGGGAAGTAGCTGAATTATAATAGCCGAGTTCGACGTCAGACATGAGCGTTGAAACAACGTTTAAAAGTAATTGTATTTACAAATTGGATCAACGTTCAAATGCTTCAAGTGATTTATTTTGCAAACTGGATCAACGTTGATTTGGCAACGATGAAGCAACGTCAAATATCAACATTGAAATGTCGGCATTGAATCTACGTTCAGCTGTGTCATGCTCAATCCACATTGAAGATCAACGTTGAGTCAAGGTTGAAACACCCACGTTGAGAATTCGTTGGATTTGCAAATTGGACCTGCGTTGATAACACGTTGATAATTCTACTGTTCCGGGAAGTCCGCTTACGAAAATCAGCAAACGCCAAAGTCTGTCAGCTTCTCCATTCACTCTTCAAGAGGTCCATACTTTCGGGTGGGACAATTCTGAATATATATTCATTTAGCAATGTATAGATATCGTTTATTTACAGATGTGTAGGGATTTTAATTTACAGACTCTTAGCGACTGTAGAATGATTTTGGATTTGTCACTTTTACATGGTATTGTCAATGCACGTTTTAACTGTTCTTATTCTTCTTGGTCAGATTCCATTTTACGCTCCCTTAAGGAGACTTCGTAACTCTCAGCCATTTTATATACCCTTTTCTAGAATCGGTCTTAGAAAACACTCGTTTGTCCCTCGTGTTTTAAGACAATATAATTATGTTTGTAACCTGGTGGACGTTGATCTTTTCACCCCCAAGCAGAGTTTTAAACGGTGAATCAATAGTTACTTTTACAATATACAAAACTAATTTTATTCATTGAAACTCACATTTATGTAAACTCGTATATTGTTTTACGGTTGTTGTAGATGTTTTTATTTACCTATGTTCTACAACGCTTCTTAAATTATGCCGTCTCACTTGTTAAATTATATGCACAATATGTATCTTAAATATCCAGCTCATGCACCCTGTATATAACGTTTTAATAACCTATAATTGGATTTCGGTCCGTTGGTTATTTATTGAATAAATAAATAAATACATAAATAAATAAGTAAGCAACGTAACTGAATATATCGTACTATTAGCCAAAGTGAGGGTTCACTAGCCTCTAGAAAGTGGGCTGGGTAGTAGGTCAGTCCAAAAAGTCGTGGGCCCTCGGTGGCCGAGTGATAAGGCGCTTCGCTGGTGATAGCTAGCCTCACACCACTGAATCAGCACGGATTCGAGCCACGCTGGTGCATGTGTGAAAGTTTGCCAGTTACATGCCGACGGGCGGGGGTTCTTTCCGGGTACTCCCGCTTCCTCTGCCAACCAACCAATTTAACTGGCTGTCACCTTGAGTGTGACATTAAACCAAATCTCCCCCCACCCTCCTCTCCATAAAAGTCGGTGCAAGAGTTTATAGTTTGGTTCCGCATTTTTTTTTATTAATTTTTTTTTATTTTAACTTTTATGATAAACTGAAATCTACAAAATGACCAGCATTCCTTCGTGCTATTTATAACTCCTCGCGTTTATAAATAACGTTTTAATTCTCTCTGTAAGTGAACACAGGCAAGCCGCTACCAACCAGTAACCCTCAATAACTGTTTGGTATCTGATTGGTGGACAGAATAACCTTGCTGGTAGGAAATGTTTGCTTAATGTACCGATCAGTTATCAAAGACTAAAGTAGTATGGCCTATTCCAAGCTGATATTTGTTGGAAGTTGACCCCCTCACATAAATTCTGGCTTATGGTGCTATTTGATTTTGTAAAATGAGCGTGGGGGGGTTGATGGAACTGCTAATGTAAATATCAGTTTATGTGGATGAAGATACAAAAAATAGATAAATCAGAACTCACATTCTGATTTCTGTTTTGAGAAACCTTCTGGACATGTTTTTTTGGGGTCCATTCTTGTTTATTCGGATTTTTCAGGGTGAATGTAATCACTTGAAAAAAATGTTCAACAATATTTTGTACCGGCATTCATTTTGTGATTTTGTTTTTAACCGAGTAATACAAAAAAACTTATAAAATTTGACCATGATTATGAAACTGCCAGTGTCACACCGACGGACATTTGGTTGTCATAGAAATCACATAGATCTGCGCATAGTAAGTCTTCATAACTGTTCACCCATGGACAGCGGAATTGTGATTCCGTCACTGAGCCAAGTCTAGGAACATATAGGACTGCTTCAATATAATATCGGACATATGGGACACAGGCACCAAGAACTTGGAGAAGGCCTGCTATTGCTCAGTGGGGTCATGGATGGGCCAGTTTTCGATTAAACAACCCCACATGCTGCGCTTGCATCGCCCTCTGAATATTGGTTATAAAATTAGAATAACTAACGAGAAACTATTTGCAAGTAATTTTAAACTTGGATAAAATACATCATAAGTTTGTACAAACCGAAATTCTCCTTCTTGCAACAATTTAGATCTCCTGAACTTATCCACGTGGAGATCCTCGTCGTCTGCTTTGCGGGGGAAAAACACAGTGGGTTATCTCCCTTCAATGGTTGTTCCCCTTGATTTGGGCCCATCATTCATTTGGTATGATGACGAACAAGATTAGGCTTACTATGGAATTATCATCCTTGTTCAAGGTTATGTCCCAGTAATCTAATACACTGTGTACGCTCCAGTGATCCCACTGCGGCCCCTGTGCAACCTGTTTCATCAGATCAATATTTTATTCTCCAGAAAAGTGACGAAACATTAAAAGAATTTCAGGGGATCAATTACATCGATCAATTTCAAGAAACATTTCTCTCTTTGTAATTTTCCGAGGTCAACCTTCCCCAAGCAGTTGTGGCATGACCATGACGTTCTCAAACATACATTCGTAAATCGCGGAGAAGCCCTGTGATTGGTCATGACGAAGAACCCGGAAACGGGAGTGTTCGTCTCAGATCAACATCAGCGACAAATAAGACTGGGAGCGGTTATTGTAGATCTGATTTTAATCAGATTGACCCTACACCGCTCATAGTTCTCCTGCAGTGTAGCCCTATACCTAATACTTATCTGGGAGTAGGCCTATGCTAATTGATATCCCTCGTAAATATTCCCACATATAACTTGCCGAAATCTGCATGAATACAAGCATATTACCTCTGTCTTGAAAGACATTTACTTAGATATACCTGTTCAAAACTTGTTCTCTCATATACTAGCATGGGATAGCTGTGACTTGTGGCCTATTACGGCATCCAAAGCGATCCAGATTGCGAGGGCATCACTGGAGCGTGAAACACGCGGCATGCTATATGATATCGGGACCTCAACATTGAAATGAACATCCTGACCGTCGAGTCGTGCAAGATCAACACGTTCCCTTAAAACAATGACTCAAGGAAATTAATCCACGTTTTGTTTGCATTTACATTCTCCATCAAACTCCATGTAAATAAGAGACATAAGAGTGAGTGAGTTAGGGTTTGCAGTCGCGTTCAGTGTTATTTCGACCATATAGCGACGATATAACTATAACGACTATCTCTGATTAGATGGACACGTGTGACGAGGCATAAGAGTAACGGAGGAGAGGGAGGGAATTTGGCTTAATGTCACACTCAAGTTTGTTTCACTCATTATGGTGACAGTCAGTTTGGTTGGTGGAGGAAGCCGGAGTACCCGGAGAGAACCACCGCCCTTCGGCAAGTAACCGACAAACTTTCACACATGGACTAGCTGGATAAGAGTAACGGTTCAACCATACACCAAATTACGTAACTTGGGACCTAATGTTTTAAACGGGAATGTGGCGTTTACCCGAGAAAAATTCCCCTTGCTGTTGAGTTTGCGACGCGAGAAATTAATTTCTCCAGTTCTGCCCCCAAAATATTGCTTTTCATACTGAGGTACACTCTTAAAATGAAATTGTTGTATTTAACATTATAAATGTCCGAGGAGTGACAACATTATATAAAGTGTTATATTTATAACACTCTCAGAAAGTGTTGAAAAAAAGTGTTATATCCAACATTATAGTGCTGTATCAGGAGCAATACAACAGAATGCTGAATTTAACACACGCTACATGCAAGGTTACACACCACCAGATGGATGATTTCTTGTACCGAGGATTATCCCGGAGAGTAAAAAATCGGCTTTTGTGATTGGTCCATATTCCTCCCGGAAGTGGAATGGTTAGTTTCAGATTTTTACATTTCTTTATACAATATGTGGTCTTCAGAATTATAGAAGTTTTCTGGTCACATGGTAGATAAAAAATATATTTTTATTAAATCTTTCTGACACACCCCCAATGGTTGCCATAGTGAGTCTGATACTATGACCTCATTCACAAGAGACGTTGTAGCCAAGAAAAATGGTACATAACATACCCTCAATTTCTGATATTTTTGAAGGCAAAAGATCAATCTATCTGATGATACATGTTATTAGTGGCCGCGAAATATTAGGAATACCTTTTTGCTTGGATGTGCCATGCCAATTTACTACATAAATAGTAAGCCCATCATTTAGTGGTGTGCAACCTGCAACAACTGTACTGGGGTTTATCATCCTCTCCCAGGGTGCTTTGCGCTTCGCTCCATTTGGGGTCTCGCCATTTCTTGCAGGATTCTTGCAGAAACCAAGAATTGTTCTGTCTAACTGTTTTACTGATCGCAAAACGAATATTTATCTTGCAATACACTCAACAGTTATTCAATGTATTTCAAAACGGCAGTGTCACACAGTATGAAGGAAGCTTTTTGACAAATTACCCTATAACTATTTGTTGCGGAAATATATGTCGGCGAGTCGCGGCTGATATCAGTTCTCTCAGTTAGACGGTCGCCATGTTCGTTTACTGTGGCAACAGATGACCTAAGGTCAACTCCGGCACAGCCCGTGAAGCAGGCGCGAAGCAGAACGTGAATGCCTGGTACAGCTTGAGGTTTTATATTGAGAGAATTACAAAGTTATTTCAAGCGTGATATATTTTCAATACCACAGAGTAATGGTAGTCATTTTGTAGAGTTCAATGTGTTATACACTCTGCATAAAAGAAAAATTATACAGATTTTTAACTATTGATTTTTGACAAGCTCCAAAGTAGACGACTAATTAAAATGGACAGTCTTTATAGCTATACAGCGTACCATAAGACTCATCGAACGGGGAATATTTGGGCTCACGGCTCTTGTTCGTATAGATTTGAGTACTTTTACAATATATCTAAACTATGACAAGGTCAATCAGTCTAATGTTATAATTATCTCCATACCGGTTGTGGCATTCATCGAAATTACTATTATTTCGGTTGAAGGTCTCATATTTTATTTCATTAATTTCCTTGGCATATGAATACTATTTGACCACATTTCCAGAGACCGTTTTGATTGCTACCATGGTGCCGTTGTAACCATTGGCAACACAACAATACATGTGTCTGAAAACGAGAAAATCTGATGCAAGAGACCGCCTGGGGAAGACATACCTTCTGTTGCATTGTGAAATATATTTATAGGCGAAACGAATCGATCAGGCGTGAACAATTCATGTTATGTAGGCCAATACTCATTCTATTCGAGCTGCGTTTTATCGATTGGATTTGTCGGGAATAGGTCTATATTTAGTACATAACATGTATATAAAAAGTGTGGTGAGCCCGAGGTGGACTATACCTGTATAAACAATTAGGGGAATGTTTCACAACAAGATTATGGCCAACTGAAGGTGATAATTCAGAAAGTTGGAAGATATGGCTGCACGTAAATAATTGTATATGTACGATAACCTACAATATGGGAGAACAGGCTGGCTGAGACGAAGTTCAATTTGGCACTGAGAATGTCAAAACGTATCGCTCTAGGTAAGCGTCTATGGTCACCAGTATATACAAGGGCGTACCCTAAGGCTCTCGCAGACTAATAGTTATCAAATCTTCCAGAAAAAAAGTAGCATAAATCACCAAAATGAAGTAAATTTGGAACCTAGATTTTAGAAAGTTATTGAAACCGTGCGCCTAATCCTTCAGAGTATATAGATATTTTTAATTCAGGCGCAATATTCCCTAGTGCATCATATTACATGTATACCTACCATTTGTGATCAAACATGATATACATGTTAAACATGAAATGAATTTATGTATATATTCCATTGTATCTCGCGATCAATTCACCTTCATCGTTGAGCTGATATCATTTATATCATATGTTCCAAATTTGAGGTAAGTTACGCAAATAGATAAATCAAAATCGGAGAAAAAGGTACCCCAAGGCCCACAGCTACATGTAGATCTGACATAGCTCAGAAAATATGTGTACAGGTATGGATACTCTAACTATGAAGACAGAGTTAACAATTCTGGTATGACTCTTCAATAATTCCGTTTCAATTCCAGTATATTTTCAAGATTGAAATATCGTCATTTATATACGCTCGTCGATAGACGAGGTATATTGGTAGGCCAGGGGAGATTGGGGTACACTGGGACATTTTTCACCTTTTTGCGAAAATCTCTGTTATTATTGTCCTGTGGTGTAGTCTTGTATACTCTCGTTATAATTTATACTTATTACTTATTCTGAAATGTCTGTTATACTTTTCTCCAGAATTCTGTTTTAAAAACGTAAAAAAATGTGTCCCAGTTTGCCCCACTATAGGGTACTCTGGGACACTCACTGGGGTACGATGGGACAATAATCAAAATACATTTTATAAGAAGTATATACTAATATGTTTCATAGGAGTTTAGAAGATTCAACAGCGGTGGTTAAGTTAGTTGATATTTTAGGCCCCTGCTTTTCGTAAAATATTTCCAAGGAGCTTTTGAGGAAAAAATATTTTGTGTGATTCTCATCCGAATGAAAGCATTTGACTTTGAAAGTTTTAGTAAAACTCATCAAATCTGATAGGATTAGCAATTATCTAGGAAACAAAATAATGCACTTTGATGGCATTTTAGGATGAAAGGAAATTTCACCATTTGATTATTATTGTCCCAGTGTGCCCCGGCAAAAGTGTCCCACTCTGCCCCAGGTGCATGATATATTCCTTTTTATGACAAAAAACTAATACATACAGCTGAGATACTAAATCGATATAATTAAAGTGTACCTTTGTCCATCCTCTCTCAGTAGTAACAAAATAGCAATGAAGTACTGCTGAAAACTTCTCATAACGAACTATCATCCTCAGTCCTAAAAATTTACTTGGACTGCTCAAAAACAATTTTTGTGTCCCTAATTTTTTTACCAATGATACGTTTTACTTGCAATCAATATAGAAGTTGTATGGGGGCGATAGCTTTCTTCTGATAGTAATGTTATGTGCTTCTTGTTCTTAACAAAGAGCTAGACGGCTTGTCCCACTGTGCCCCATGTCCCACTGTACCCCAATCTCCCTGATAGCGATTTCTGTCCGTTCGTCCGTCTATAGTAACATTATTTATCTGCGCGATATCTCCAGTTCTATAGTTATGGATTGCTTGCAATCTGTATGTATATCTTGTCCATGGGACTCTATATAAGAACTCTATATATTTTGAGGTCAAAAATCAAAAGTAAACGTCCCATGGATGAAAAAATCTGCTAAAATATGGAAAATCTCTAGTTCCATATCATGGATTGGTGTAAAACTTTTGATTTAATGGAAAATTGTATTCGTGTCATAACAGTGACACCAGTTATGGGATGTAGATAATGATTATGATCAAATATCCATGCACTATTCTCAGGACTAGAGAAGAAGTCAATTAATTTTGAGATAATGCTCGTCCGTCCATCTGTCCGTTAAGATTGTCTTTGTGCGATATCTTCCGTTCCAGGGTTTGGTGGATCACTCATGGGACCCAAATGACTCGTTTTAATTGTGAGGTCAAGATCGAATATCTCAACAAGGAAAATTGTTTTGTTCAAGCTATAGTCAGAAGATACGGATTCAGATGGCAATCAAATTTCAGTTATACCTCAAAATCATGGCAGACAAGGAGCCTACCAATTTTGGGGCATGTCTATCTGTCCATCTTAGCTTGCTAAGGGCATTTCACGTTTCACTTAACACTACCCTTAGATTGCCGCTGTGATTCAGCATGTATTTCACACGGCGTCATCTATCTAGAGGGAGATAATCGAGTTCGAAAGTTGTTCCCAAAGCATGAGGTCAAATGTCGGCCCCATTTAAACGAGCCAATGAAATTATCTGTATTCAAATATTTCTCAGACGTTCAGAGATGTCAGTTTCACGAGGCGCAAGACTGGGGGAGTCTATGCGAGACCAAAACGAAGTTGTGCGAATTAGCTATTTTATTTCTGACTCTAGTGGAGCATGCTTCTTTGTTAAATCATATTACAAACGGCCTAACATATTTGAAAAAAAAAATAAAATCGGCGACAGACCACAGGAAAATGATATGCTTTTTATTTTGTGATGGGGGCACTTCGAGGCCCACCATGGGATCGTTTCAATCGATCGCTTTCTGGAGGTGTGTCTTCGTTCTATGAATGTGATTGCACCGATGTCGGATGTAACGGGACCAGTCGGATGTGACCATTTGGGAAACGCCCTATTACACGCAGATAGCGCCCGTTACCGCATGGCTACGAGCAGAAGTTTCTACGTATGATCGTGCCATGCGTTCGGATGATGTATCTGTCCGTCGGTATGTCTGTTGTCTCTGAGATATCTTCAGTTATATGACGTGGTTTATGATTAAACATCGGGTGTATACAATTTCTTAATCCTTGTAGGAAGTAAATCATCTATCGAGGGTCACTGGGGTCCAAAACAAGATAATACGTCGAACAAGGGAAAGTTGCATCCCCAGTCATATTCCTTGAAGTGAATTAAGGCCCCATAAAAAAATGCCTTGTTTCCCATGACCGCCCGCCCCGATTTTTCCGCCCCGATTTATTTTTAATTTTTTATTTTTCTCACCTGCCTTGTTGGTGTTTCTTTTGGTATGAAAATGAGGCTGAACTGACTCTGGTTTGCACCAGGAGTTAGGGTGATGTCAACATTGTACACGCGACAGTCTTACCTTGTGTGATTACCGGGGCCTTGTGCGCCATTGGATGTCATGGTTATTAGATACTGTCCTGGATCGAGACTTCTTACTTGACTGTATGGGGAGGTAGACCCTACTGAAGATGTTTATCTTGACATCCTTTCCAAGACTGATAATAATTCTGTTATTTTTTGTTCTGTAATTGGACCTCATTGAAGGTCTTTCAATGTCAAGTATCTTTGCTGTAATCAAGGCGACATGTCCGTAATATTGTCGCGCTGGTTGCAATTTTATAGTTGTAGTCTCATTTTTATACGCCCGCCAAAAGGCGGACGTATTATGTGATGGCGGTTTCCGTCCGTCCGTCCGTCGTAGCGTCCGTCCGTGTGTCCGTATGTCCGTCCCTCGTGTCCGGTCTATATCTGGGACAGTTTTCTATCTACAGTTCTAATTTTTGGTGAGTGGATACCCTACGGGGAGACGATGTGTCGCGTACCAAAATGAAGGTCAAGGTCAGAGATCAAAGGTCACTGGCCTAAAAAAACAGGAAATCACTGAAATGTTCGTGTCCGGTCTATATCTGTGAACGTTTTCTATCCACAGTTGCAATTTTTTGTGAGTGGATACGTTAGTTGGAGACGATGTGTCGCGTACCAAAATTGAGGTCAAGGTCAGAGGTCAAAGGTCACTGTTACCTAAAATCAGGAAATCATTGATCATTGACAGTTTTCTATCTACAGTTCTAATTCTTGGTGAGTGGATGTCCTAGGGGGGAACGATGTGTTGCATACAAAATGTAAATCGAGGTCAGAGGTCAAAGGTCAGTGCCACGGAAAAATCAGGAAATCATTGAAAAAATTTTGTGAGTGGATTCAATAGGGGGAAACGAGGTGTCGCATACCAAAATATAGGTCAAGGTCGAAGGTCACTGACCCCAAAATCAGGAAATTATTGAAAATAACTGTTTTTTGTGTCAGTAGATACATGAGGGGGACACGATGTGTCACATACCAAAATGTAGGTCAAGGCCGAAGGTCAAGGTCACTGTGACCCCCAAAATCATGAAATTGTTAAAAATCATGATGTTTTTTGTGTCCATTGATACACATCCTCGCGAGCCAGTGTGTCGATCGATCTGTTAGGATCAATACACTGGCTTGGTTAGTTACCGATGTGAGTTCTGGATATAAATAGATCAAGAGGTTTCCTCTAAATCAACCCAATCAGTGAACGTGCTAAGCCAGTTGATTAGGCCAATCCGCTGCTAGGTAGGAGATATGACAGGATTGAATTTCATTGCGGACTCAACTGCTTTGATGTCAAGTTGAAATCAACATCGGAAGTCAAAGCAAAAACCGCAAGCTTGGGATACCGACATGCTTATTCAAAACAAGCGCTGTGGATGAAATGTACGAGATTGTATAATGGAGGCGTCGACTCAAGAATTCATTCGAAAGACCAAAAATGTCAAGGTAAACCCTCTCCAAGGATTTAGGATTTACCTGGACTTGTGAAGATGATTGGGATATTGAGGGAAGACAATGTGTCGTGTACCAAAATGTAGGTCAAGATTAAAGGTCAAGGTCACTGTGACCCAAAAATTGGAAATCATTAAAAATAACCTTTTTTGTGCCAGTAGATACATTAGAGGGACATGATGTGTTACATACCAAAATGTGGGTCGAAGATCAAGGTCACTGTGACCCCAAACTCAAGAAATCATTAAAAGTCACATTTTCATATACCTGTCGAAGACGAGATCATGTAATGCGATGTTGCATTCTGTCCATTCACCCATTAACATTAGCTGTCCATGCGATATCTCTAGTTTCAAGGTATGGATTGATACCAAACTTTGGGTATAGCTTACTCGCATTGCAAAGAGAGATCAGTTTGTCAAAAGTCAAGTTTAGCTGCCTATATGTGTTAGGTTGGAATATACAGACTTGTACATGTATATGGCATTTGTCCTGTGGAGTTGTCTCTCGTGTTTGATACATGTAAGAAATGGCTACATTTACTTGAATTGTTGTGAAATAAAAACCATACATTTACTAATTTAATGGGGAGAGGGGTCCTTTATGAACTTTATACCTGTTTATTAACTCAAGAACAAAGGTTTACTTCATCACTTTCTTCACATCCTTCTACCTTCTTGGAAAATTTTCTCGCCTGAAAGGAATCCATTTGAAAGAAAACTACTATTTTCTTGTGTTTGACTATTGTCGATTTCAGTGTGGGATATGTGAGCTCTCGACTCTTGTTTCAAGGTCACCTAGTTACCAAGAGTTCAGCCCATTTTAGTTTATCATTCAATATAAGATGTGATGTATGTAACATTCTCAGAAGCATAAAATCGTAGACCTTTCTCTGGATTGCTAGCTACCAATTCGGATCAAGGCCATTAACAATCTAGAAATTCAGACCAGTGTAATTCCAGATATACGGGCGTATATTGAAGCCCCTTGGGCTCTTGTTGTTCTGTTTGTTTATGAATTTCTAGTCGTATATAAATGTATAGTAGTAATACCAGAACACAACACATCTGCAGCATTGTCACGGTATAAATGTATAGTTGATATTTATTTTCCGTCGAAGCACTTTCGTTGTTCTATTCCGCAGTGATATAGTTTCATGCCTAGTGGACTTTGTGGTATGATTGCCCAAGGTCATTGTCATGATCATCAATTCATAATCGTCATGTTCTTCATTTCGCGAGATAGCTCAGCTTATTGTTTCCTGCTGGAATAAAACATCCACAGTTTTGTCTTTCAAATCACAATGATTCAGATTTTATTAATACCATCTTTCGAGTTGTCTACCTGCATAGCAATGAAGAGTTTGCGACTACAAAATCAGACGGAGATGACCTCACATATATAGCAGTATACAGGAGATGAGAATAGAAATACAAATGCCATGGGATTTTTGCCGATTTATCCAATGTATTTATTCAATCTCTAGCAAGACCGTGTACAAAATGAAACTTTAAAATGAATTGTATATATACCATTTTAGGACCAAATTAGACAATCACTATCTTAATATCAGTGGATTCTTGAATGAACTGAACCATTCCTATGCCCTTCCGAAAATAAAAAATAAAAAATAAAAAAGGACCGCCCGTCCGACCTTTTGAAAAGTCAGTGATGGGAAACAAGGCATTTTTTTTTATGGGGCCTAATTGGCCTGCATAGGCCTACATCTACAAGCTCCCGATGGTCACCAAATGTCTGTCTTGTCCATTCTGATGTTCTGTGCGATTGTCTTTCCATTACATCGGTCGGGCGTATTTTGGAGTCCGTTAGCTCTTGTTTTACATGTTATCAAGAATATACCCTGCTAAATGAGTTGGTGGCTGCGACTGGGCAATATTAGGTCAAAGTGTCGAAATGTTGGCGTATACTCCGACCCAGGTATATATATTTGGTGGAATTCTTTCCGACCCAAGACTTTTGAGTTAAATATTTAACAAATATAACCCAAGAATATTTGGACACATATATACCGCCTCATCAATAATGGGTCTATATCAAATCAAACGCTCATGCACATTCACATCTAAAAAATTAAACAGTTGATAAGGAGATTTTGGCTGGTAAAATCTAGGTTTTGTTAAGTGATGTTTTGGTACGGGGCTATATAGTTTAAAAGTGAATAAGGGTGGTTTAATCTGGCATAATGGAATTAGGTTGCGCGTGGTCGTGACCTGAGAGTAGCTGGTTCGACTCTTACAGCAAAACTATCATTCCTTCACCAAGGTTTGTTATTGTAATCAATATAAATATTCCTACGAAGTAGGCTACCATCTACAAATTGTCCGGAAGTGAGTCAGTCCATCCGAAACCTTTCGTCCGCAAAATAAGGAGAACCGTTGAAATTAGAACCTTGATTTTTGGTCTGAACGTGCATTATAGGGCATTGTTACCTGCAAGTTCTGAGCTGACCGAATTCTGATGAAAATTTGATTTATAATTAATTTTTATTATTTATTGATGGCTTAGCGAGTGCACTGGCATGCCCATCGGGAACCCTTTGCTGTATGTTTCACTGTGACTTTTGAAGGTTCGCTGATACGGCATATCACCTTGGACACACCGGTTCTCATAAAATCACCGAAGTTAAGCGACTTTGAATCCGGTCAAGACGTGGATATGGGCTGATCAGTGTCCAGGGTAATAGTAACTGAGGGCGATAATAGTTGCTACGCTAATGATCGACTCACCAGCGGTGACATATGGGAAAGTTAATAGTATCCACTGTCAATTAGAGACTGCTAAATAAATTCTCTCACAGTAGCACATAGGACCCCCAAGTCATCTCTCGAGTACACACTTAAATCATATCAAACCCTACTTCTCATGTTATGAAAACTAATGAAAATAATCTTACCATTTTCGCTGAAAGCAACATCGTGCGGGTAAGGATAGCCTGTTCTCTTATGCTTCATGCAGTCACTTAAGTCCCAAAGATGTTATTCCTAATTTAAAAAAGTTACGACAAACGTCAGACACTGAATGTAATTGTTGTTTACCGGGTGGTTGTATGTTTGCTCACATCCGATGTAGATGTGTTCAGTTTTCAGCTTATCTAACTGGACAAATTCGTCAGCGAAATGGATATTGGTGCATGTATGGGCCTACACCAGTAACATAACAGTGGGGCCTGGGAGACGTGACATTCGACTCGCTTTGTCTATATAACCACTCGATTTATTGACACTTCATACATAATTTATAACTGGGACCTGCGTCGTCTAGAATGTTTAGAATAATGCATTCTGACAGGAAATATTAATGATAACAAAAATGAATTAAAAAAAAATTGTTAAAAGAAACAGGCATGTAGCAAGAATAATATATTCTGGAAATGAAACAGTGAACTGTCATTAAAAGCTATCATAAATGGAAAGAATCGTCTCGATCTAAATAGAAATTTGCGTTGTTTTTGATCAGATCGTTGTAGCGGTAAATTTTCTGTGAACAGGAGATCGTTATTTATTGAATGGAAACAGATGGTGTAGGATCGTGCCTATAAGGATGAGCGGTTTCATTTGATTTTCAAATCCCCAGGTTTTTATTATTGCCTTTTTTATTGCCTTAAGATTCTAGCTATAGGCTATCATCACTCACTGGAACTATTCTACTTACATGTTAAATTTTAATTTCTGGAGAAATATTTCTGCTAGACTGTGGATGATTAAAATCTTGACCGAGGATTTTTATTCCAACAGAACAAAGTGGTCTGGATAGTAAGGAAGACGATAGGGCCCACAATCGTGCCCTGCTGAAAATACAAGGGAGCGAGAATCGACAACTTTGGCGCCATCTCGCTCCCTCGTGGGAATAACTAAGGTCCATTCCACACCGGACGTGGCAAGCGGCGCGGGTAAATTCGTTTTGGGGCTTTCACACCAGAAGCGTGCGGCAAACAAAATGGACGAGGTCGAGGCTGAACGCCTCCTACTTCTTCTCCTCAACAGACGAAGAAAAGTACGCTGTGATTCGTCAGCATCGAAATCGCCGCAGCGGCTCAAGCGAGCGGCGCGAATGAAAATGGAAATTGGACCTCTGCATTGCCGCGGGCGTCGCCCGCTTTCGTCGCTTTGCGGCGTCGCCTGCGGTGTGCAAGCTAAACCCGCCAACCATTGCTCGGTTTCGCATCCGATGCCCGCGTCCGTTGTGAAAATCCCTGTAGCAACTACTAATGACACAATTGCGAAAATTGTGTCATTCGCTGCTCTTAGGTCGCCAGCTAATGTCGTAATTGCGTCATTAGCAGGTGACTCTACATGCAGAGTCAACCGCTATTGTCGCAACTGTGACATTAGCTGGCGACTGCATGCAGAGTCGACCATTTATGACGCAATTACGACAATTTTGTTATTAGTGGTTGCTATTGCGAGTGCATCAAAGTTTTAGTCATACATCATGTGTGATCAAATTTTTACTGGTTCCCAGTTGTAACAATAATTTTTTTCAGTGGCTGGATTCGCCTAATTTGGAGTCGCCTACATTAGCTGACGAACTGACGAATGCAACTGACACAATTGTCGTAATTGCGACAATTGTGTCATTGATTAGTAGTTGTTACAAAGCCCCTTACAAATGAAAACATGACGGAGCGACAATGCGAGAACGCGAGTGGCGGCTACCGTCTTCCATTTATTTGTCATACTACCTCGACTATGTCATACTGAAGGCGGGAACGCCTAATGACATATATCATATAACAAGATTACGACGACATCAGAATACCGGTGGCCTTGATTCTG